>OVAV01001691.1:0-12703 GCA_900406375.1 Iberis amara
AGAGCTCTTTCTTCTTCGACTTCGACAAATCGGCTTGCTCTCCGAAGCGCGTCCTCCAATGTTTGAGGTTGATTTATTAGCAGTTCGTCTTTAAAGCGCAAGTTGTACCAGAGCAAATTTTTCAGAGCTGCAATTGCTGAGTCGTCGTCGACGTTGATTTGGGAGGCTACACCTTTAAATCTGTCGAGGAAAGCTCGCAGTGACTCCTTGGGTTCCTGGGACAAGCCCCAGAGGTCGGCGGCGCTAGTTTTCTTTGAGATGAACATCGAGTAATGATTCAGAAAAGTTGTGGATAGCTGCTGGAAACTTCCAACGGAGTTCAGCGCGAGGTTGTAAAACCAACCGAGTGCTGCTCTGCTAAGATTTTCTACGAACAGCTGACAGAGGCCGGTGTCATTTTCTCCTTCTGTGAAGTTTGCGCGACCGGTTGCGATGATGAAGGTGGTCAAATGTTTTTGGGGGTCCTCCTTTCCGTCATACGTCGGTATCTTGAATTTGTTGTTGTGTCTAATGACGGTGTTGGTTATTCTCGCATTGAACGGTGTCTGTTGTGCCTCTTCTAAAACGCGGTCGAGCTCTGGCGCCGAGCTGGTAGCACGATGCATTTGTGAGCTTATCTTCCTGACGAAATCATCGGAGTTATTGTTGGGATGTTCCATCTCGGTGCTTCTTGACCGTACTCCTGTTGGATCGTTGTCTGATGGGATATCGTCGAACAACCGACGATTCACACGGGGACGGGCTGAAGGGGTTCCTTCACGTTCAAGCAGTTGTGACATAGCCGCGCATTTGAGCCTTAACTCGGTGGATTCTTGCTGGAGCCGGGCTGTTCCGGTAGCGTTGGGCTCTGGTGTATTTTTTCCGCTGTCTTGAATTTGGGCATCGTCCATTGGTGACTGTTTTGCTGCTTCTCGTAGGACAGTGTGATCTTTTGATTCTTGGAGACAGAAGGTTCCCCACAGACGGCGCCAATTGTTGAACTTGGATTTCAACCTAAAGAGAAATGATTTTTTTCTTATTAATTTGTGTTCTTTATTGTAAATCGAATGACCTAATTGTTACCATGATCTTCCCTATTTATAGATGATAGGGAATTATGTCAAATCTACATTACATAATATTTTCCTAGAATATAGGAAATATTCTATAACAACATTTGGAATTATCCTTTTAATAAATATTTTCCTTAATTGAAACATATCCTCGTCTTCTAGTATCGACCTCGATTTTGGGCTAATATAGGCCCAAATAGATGAGTACATGTTGTGGCCCACAATCTTGTTAATATTCGAGATAACACATGTCAGGTCGGATCTCCAAATTGGGTCTTTGATCAGGGTGCTAAACCCGGTATCAACACTAGTAATACTAATTGGTACAGTCATACGCGAGCTAATAAAGGATAACCGACGAACATAAGTTAATATATGGACAATGTACATTCGGAATGTAGATATGTGTTAAGTATAACCAACAGTTATACGGATACGAAAAGTTGTTGAATTATGATTGGATAATTTTGTGGGGGTGTACATGTCAAATCAAAAGTAAGGAATTCGGTTTATGGTTCATGGTTAATATTATGGAGGTATAGACGTGTGCATAATTATGTACAGTTATGATAAACTATGTAGAGTTAACACGCGTTATTTTTTCTTTTCTTTTTTTTTCGACAAAAAAAAAAAAAACGCGTGTTACATAGAAAAACCTGTCGAGCAGGCAATGTAGTAAATGATAGAATTATGTACATTTTAATGGATAGCCGATGAATATAATCGATAATTATTTAAAATACCAAAAGTTTTGTGGTTTTATTACAAAAAGATTTGTGTGGTTGTGTACATGTATTTTTATTTTTTTTGTGTGGACTACATGGTTCAGAGTATGGAGAAGTATATATGAATGGACGTTGTATGTTTTGTTAATGTTATATGAATGAACATAGTATAATATGTACCAACAGTTATATGGGATACCAAAAGTTGTGGGACTATGATTTGTAACTCAGTTTAGGGTACATGGTTACTATTATGAACTAAAACAAATTTGTGTGTGTGTGGGTGGGGTTGGGGGGGGGGGGGGGGGGGGGGGGGGGTGTCGATATAAAATCAATAGTGTGAAATTATGTTACATGGTTTATACTATGGACGAGTAGACGCGTGTATAATTATGTACAATTACTTGCAATTAAACGCATGTTACCTAAAAACGGCTACCGATAACCGGATGTATTGTACATACAATTATGTACATTTAAGTAGAGAACAACTAATCTTTGTACATACAATAATGTACATTTAAATAGAGAACAACTAATCTAGAAATGAATAGCCGATGAATATAACCAACAGATATACTTGATATCAAAAGTTTTGGTTTTATGATAAACATGTTTTGTGCTTTTGTACATGCTATTGTGCATGTATTTATTTCTGGTTGGATTACATGGTTCAAAGTATGGACGAGTATACATGAATGGACATGGTATGTTATGTACATTATATATGACTGGACATGGTATATTGTGTGTAAATGGATAGTCGTTTAATATAACCAATAGTTATACGGTTTAATGGAATTGACACGGTACCCTTTGTGTACATTGTGTATGGGATTTTGGTTGTTTCGAACTACGCACATATGATTATTTCCTCACATGAGAGACATGTATGATTGCTGCATGACTTTGCATACACGAATCTTTCATGTGAGTTACGAGAATATCAAGTACTGTAGTACATATACATTTAACGTATTACACGAGCATATAAGGCAGCGGTGTACGTTGTCTATATTGTACGAATTAATGGATCAATTAAGTTCGGGGTAAATGTTATATATTTTTTTTATAGAAACAGATGTATGTATGTCCATGTCTGGACTTACATGTGACTCTCTTCCTTTGGATATGTCCACTGTCCCGTAAGCTTGTATTTCAGAGTTAATCTTTACCTAGTACTAGCCAAGGCTAGAAATGTATGTGGTTTGTCTGCTTCTGTAATGTGTCTAGTATGTGTGTACAAGACCGAAACACGAGAACGAAGTATGAAACGAACTAGATAATAAGTCAGTATCGGTTACGTTAACAAGATGTGAAATTGAGCATCCAACAGAAAGAACATTAAAATTGGTCGATGTTCATATTGCACGATGTGGAGATGGAAGCACAAAGGTCTTTGTAAATATCCATCACCAATTGTTTGCGGGTGAATAAAACATACTCGTACGTCATTGTTTCCCCTGCCTTCAGCAACTGATCATGTGCGTGAAGTTCCAAGAACTTAGTCGCGACTGACCCGCAATTTCCCCACGGTTTGTTCTGATATATACCTGATATCCTCTTCTATTCAAAGGTTTCAAGGCTGTAGCTCTCATCTAAGCTTTGTCTACAGAATCATTGGATCATTGGATCCAGTATATCGATTAAGTCATTAAGTCACCTACTTTCCTGTCGCGGTTAAGTGAAATCATTGGATCCAAAATATCGATCAGAAGTTTTGGAAGGTCTATGACTAAACCTACCAAATTCTTTCCATTCCATATCATCGGCGCATATACTGTATGGACAGCCGTTAGCCACCCTCACCTTCCTAACAAACATATTTCAAGAGCTTGTCCCCAAATCCGAAAGTCACCTTGTGTCTTGCTGCATTAAACCCACGATGCTTAGCCAACAAATAATTAACAAACCATGGTGTCATGAATGTTGCACTGAGAGCTCTAAGCGTATCCAAATGCTTTGCTCCAAGATATGACATAAGGACTTCCATATGCTGAACGAATAAAAATGAAACTCATAATGTTGTACTATGCGAAGCAATATACACATTGGCAGAGTATATGGTATAGAAAATGACTTGCAACTAAAGAGACCCACTGTTTTAGTTTTTGCAAGTTGTATTAAGAAGGTGTTATTAAAATCCACATTTGTTGTCATTATGTGATTGATACATTTGTAAATAGCTGCATTAAATCACAATAAGCATGATTGCATAGTCGTCGATAGTGCGACATTAGTTACTCCAAATCAGTCATGAATTTCTCCAAATCCGTCACGCAACCACTCTTCGTCAGCAACCATCATCGATTAAATAACGAGTTGCGTCCAAAAAATTGGAGGAATAGACAAGTTATACTTGTTGTTAATATAGTGGGCATCAACAAAAAGAAATCTGCAACTGTAACGTACCCGTGGACTGGTCTTGACCTATCGTACATCATTGAGGCTTATAACTGTGAGCTTTGGCAGCGTAGTGGAGTCAGTATCCCTTATTTGACGCACATCAGTAGGAAGTTTGCTAAAGAGGCCGACTATTGATTTGTAAGCCAGTATTTGCAAAACGAAAGGAAAATCTTGAAGAATAATAGATTGTTGTTTTAACTGGACATAATACATGGACCGAATTTTTGTTTTTCTTTCCCCCCTTCTTGAGGACCATCCCGCCGATAGTATGAAAAAATAATTCTCGTCCCCATGGAAATTTCAGGAACAACTCAACATCCTCCACCATCTCAACGTACATGTGCGTCGGGTGACCACATTGGTGAATTGATATTAAAACATCGTTCACTATAAGGTGCCGGGAAAATCCTCAGTTAACTCGAGCAACTGATAAACGTCATCCAAAGTAGCTTTTGGGTCGTTGCTAATCAGGCGCCTCCAATATGGAACATCAGTCCCAACGGCGCAATCTCGAATGTTAGATATGTACCCATCCAGGAAATTACCACATAACAATCCCATATTTTCCCAAAATTGATCAATGAAATTCGTAATGAATATCGACCGAAAACCGTCCACAGCTCGTATATCTTTTTTTGTTACCACCTGATGGCATAAAAATGTGTTTACAAGCTTCGACGACACCGTACAGTACGACATCGGAATGTCAAACAATTTCTCCAACGACAAACTTCAAATAATTTCAAACTCTTTAGTTCCTCTCAACTTGATCATTATAAATGCCAGATATTCGATCTTTGCGTAAATGTTTAACCTTGAGACAAGGTACCTGTCTGTCGCGAACAATCTTCTGGGTAATTTCTTTAGAGCCACTATAGACCCTGTTGTGGTTGTATTCGCTGCATAATGGGCATTAAGAAGAGAAATTTCACAGACTGCATAATAAGGATACATACACATCATTCACACACACCTGCTATGATCGTCTTGACATTGTTCCTAGACCTCCGAAAAACTTATTCGTAGCCATCTCCGGCAGTGGTGTTCTTCTCGCGATGGCCTCGACAGTACACCTGCTTGTACTTCTTTCTTAAATTGCACGAACTCGCCGGTGTTTAGTTATTGATTTCGTCTAACCAGTTAAAACCCTATGTTTAAAAATTGAAATTCATAAAGCACGAAGCCTTTCCTCTTTTTACTATAATCTCATTGGGGTTTGTCAAGGGCAAGTCTAATATCGCGGGGCCTATATTAGAGGGTAAAAATGTATTTGACAATACATAAAGTGCATGAGTAGTAAAAATCTTTAAAGTGCAAATAGACTAGGAAAAAATCCACTTAAGTGCAATTTTTTTCTATATTTAAAAATGCGTTCGCCCTAGTTTTTCCTCTCTGGAACGCACATTCCGAGGTTCGGTTTTTTCTCCTTCACTGTCACCTGAGGCGACCCGGGCTTCACTAGTGTCGTTTCCTCTATCTTCCTTTGCTTTTTGTATCTTCTCTTTTCGACTTCACTCTTCTACGTGTCTCTCTATTATGCTTCCTTGTCGTGCCCATCTCTTTGTATTGATATAAATCTTCACGACAGATCCAGTGGCATCATCGCGACGGTTTGCTATTGGAGGGTAGCCTCCCAGTGTAATCCAAACGTAGCGTGTCTCTCTTCAGCTCCGACGACATGGTAGTAGATCTCCTCCATGGTTCTTTCTTTGCATGCGCGAAGCTTCGTCCTCCTCCGGTCTGCTCCTTCCCTTTCGGTGTTTTGTTGTGGGCTCTTGGTCTTGGATCTTTTCTACGGTGCTCTAGTTGTTGTGGGTGGAGGTTCTTCTCCTTTTTCAGAACTTGGCTTCAGGTGTGATGGTCTGAGGTGAATCCATATCCTTTCGTTCAGTTTGGTGGTTGATATTTACTCGGTCTTAACACATTTTTGTGGGCATTTATGTATGCTATTCTACGTTATCCGAGCGTTTTCCATGCAATTTGGTGTCTTTTACAGGTTATTAGGTGTTCGGGTCGTTTTGGAGAAAAATGATGCATTTCAGAGCAATTCAGAAGAAAAGTGGCTAAGTTTAGAATCAAGGAACGATCGTTCCCCATGAAACGATCGTTCTCATCTATGAAGAAAAACCCCGTACAAGAAGAACAATTGTTCTCCCTTGAGAACGATCATGCAAATGCTCCTGGAATTTTTCATATGAGGAGATCGATCTTTCCCTATCAGAACGATCGATCCAGAAGACGACTAGAACGATTGTTCTCCCCTAGAACGATCGTTCCCTGCACCCGAGAAAACTTAGTAGATTTCCAATTTTACAACATTGATCCTCAAGCCTATCATCATTTTTCTTATTTTATTTATTTTCCTTTTAGACTATAAAAGCATTCTGGCTAGGTTTTATTTCATTATGCTTTTACAATTCTAGTTTTTACAGAGAGACTGATCTGAACCTTGCATTTGGAGAAGATTTTTAAACTTTGTCTTTGATTTATAATATCTAATTTTGTTTTATTGATTATGTGTTCTTCTTGGATATTGAATTGTTCTTTCTTTATAATGTCTTAGTAGTTCCATAATTAGGTTTTAGGGTTTCCCAGGAAAACCAAGTTTGATTGTTAGGGTTATTCATAAAGGTATTGAATTTTGTTAGGTCTTAGTCTAGACTTGATCTTAATGCATGAACTAGAGTAACTAACTAGTTCAATGAAATTAGATTGATAAACACAAAAGGATTTAGTTTAGAGGTCTGAACTAGTCTAGATGAATAAGTGGCTTTGCTTGCGGGAGTATTGTCTTACAGGCTTATGAACATATCAAATTTGAATTATAATGAATGTTTGAATTATTTAAATACGACAGGAGTTTGTCTTTAGTAATTCGAACATAAGGATCTAATACTTTGGGAGGAGATTAATCTTATTTTGTCTTTTGAGTTAAGAACTATTTTCAAAACGAAAATCCTTGCATGATACCCTGACTTTTAAACTTGGCTACTTGTGGATTACCTAATGTCCGACGCTTTTTTGTTATTGATTTATCTTCGTTTGGTTTTAGTTATTGCTTTAGTTCAGTTACAAAACTCTTTTATTCTGTCTTAGCTTGATTCAACATTAAAATGAAAGTGTGTTATCAAGTCTCTGTGGAAGCGACGCTAGTCTATATTACATTAATCTGTTCTCTGCAGTTAGATTTAGGATTAAATCCTGACCCTATCAGAATTTTGGCGCCGTTGTCGGGGACCAATACAATGCCTTTTAAGGTTTCTTCAGAGTTTAGTCTAAGATATATGCTTTTATGTTCTCATTGCATTTCTTTTTTCTTGATTTCATTTTTACAGGTGCATGACCAGACGATATGAAAAATCCAAGGAATTGCTCAACCTCATTAACGCAGAACTCTCGAAGTTAGAACGCTCAAACCGGAAAGAATAGAAAACGCAAGCTCATCCAACACAATGGATGACAACGTTGGTATTGATAATTCGGTCTTACTCGAATGAATTTGGATGAATCCATTGTTATCATGAATGAATTGACTAAGTTAGGAGAACTGGGCAATCCATATTGAAGAATGGACCCAATCTCTTAGAGAGAAACGTTGAACTATGGGGTGCATAAAAGTGTTTTCAATAGTGGAACAATGCTTAATATGTATGTTTTGGATGCTAGTACTAGGGACATAAGTTTAATTCTTATGCCTACTTTGCATTTGGTCAAGATTCTTATGGAGATGGTAATTTTCTCTAACCACTCATCTTTAATGATAAACATGGTCGATCTAATATTTGCATATTTTACATAATGTTCTACATAAAACATAAAAATGTATCTTTTGTTTATATAACTTTTTAAAATTGAAATAATTGTTTCAAAGATTGACTTTTAAATTTTCGATATACTAATCAACGATTTCCTTTTCTTTATGTCATGAATAGGCTTTGGTGACAAGCATTCAAAGTACTACCCTCGACAATATACCTATTAGGCATTGTTCCACTCTTGAAACACTTTTTTACTCCTAATAGTTCAACATTTATCTCTTAGAGATTGGATCCATTCTCCAATATGGACTGTCCAGTTCTCCCAACTTAATCAACTCATTCATTGCAACAATGACTTGTTCCAAAATAATTGACCTTTTGAGACTCAGGTGTCAGCAAGCCTCTTAGCTAAGATCCTTTTTTTGGGCATGTGGATGTACATATGTTGATCTCATGATGTGATAGTAGAATTTTTCAGTGTTTAACTACTTTAATTCCTAATGCACTATCATTGTCATTGCAGTACAATAGCTTATCAATCCAAATTGGTGATGCTATTAACCAATCTAGATACAATCATATCCTATTAATTCAAGCCAAACAATTAAAAATTTAAAACTAGCAATCCTAAGTAAACAGAACAAATAAAAGACTAAACTAAACATTACACCTAACATGCAATTTTTCAAAACTAAACAAGATAAACAGCTTGCAGAATAACTAAGTAAATGATACTGGAATAAATTAGAGAATGAGAGTTCCTAAGGATGGGGTAATTGATTAGTGATCCTCCTTAATCTACCTAGACGCTTAACATACCTGAAACAAGACTTAAACCCTAGACAATAGACTCTTGAACAATCAGATTCAATCTACTGAAAAATGATTTCAAACTATGCAATATCCAGACCTAACTCTCGCTAACGGAACACTACCTAGCAGGCATGAAGAAACAATATATTAAAGTCAATAAACACCATAAACAACCAATCTCTTAGGTTAGGAATGCAAATCTCTGAAATCATTTGGTTCAGGCATTTCATTGAACACCTTTTGGGTGTGGAAATGCCTAAGATCAAACTTTAGTTGATCAGAAAGAAATCAGAAGGGATTTATGAATTAACAAGCTTAAACATCTAGGAGATTAAATGTTCAACACAAATCTATCCCATCCTCAATAACCCAGAAAATTACTCACTAGTCATGATGAACACGAAATCACAAAACCGAGAAAATGAAATAACTAAGCAAATCATCAAGATCATGTTGAAACTTGTGAGAATAACAAGTATGAAAGGCAGATCTGCAATAGATTAAGTGATCAAGGATCAAACTCTTAAGAACAACAAGAGCACAAAGACAGAAATGAAGAACCCAAACCTATAATTTAAGAACATAAGCTAAATATCAATATGCACCAGATATCCATGATTCTCAAACTAAGATAAGCATAAATCAAAAGAAATCATCAACAGAAACATAATTTATTGAGAGACATTGGTTTAATAATACAAGAACATAAAGAACATTCAAAACAAAGAAAAAAACATAAAACTAAGGTAAAAATAAGGCTTAGAACAAATGAGCGAATTAAGAGTATATATAATGGTTTAGGAAAACCCTATGCTACTAAAAGATAAGAGAAAAAAAAAACTTCGGATGGTCAAGCTTGAGTTGTGGCCGCGCTTACAAACCGAGTTTGACTTGGTTTGATGCGAAATCTCCTTGGCTCGGGTCGTGGCCTAGCTAAATGGCCGAGTTTGTGACTTCGATTCGATGAAAAATGCTTGGCTCGGCCACTAGCCGAGGCATTGGCCGAGCTTAGATTTTGGTGCGGTTGGGAATGCTTGGCTCGGTTAATACCCGAGCTACTTGGCCGAGTGGATGATTTTTTATCGATTGGAATAGCTTTACTCGGCCATTAGCGGAGTGCCATGGCCGAGTGTAGAAACCTTTTCCGATTGTTGCCTTTATCTTGGCTCGACCATTAACCGAGGGCTATGGCCGAGTGTGAACCTTGGTGCGGCTGAGAATGTTTGGCTAGGCCATTAGCCGAGTGCTATGACCGAGTGCAACCATTGCTTGATCCTTGCTTGTATTGGCTATTGGCTTGGCCAATAGCCGAGTTCCTTCTTCACCTTGTCCATTATATACCGAAAGCTTCCTAAGTACTTGAAATTTCTCCAAAATGCAACATGTATGCAATACTAATGCAAAACTATCCTAAACATGGAAAGTTGCTAAGTAAGACCATGGATGCAACATTTGGATAACAAATGGAACTAAAAGTGATGATAAATGCACACTTAAAACACGTAAAATACAGAGATATCAACTCCCCCCAAACTAAATCTTTGCTTGCCCTCAGGCAAGTAATTCAATGGCCTGGAAAAGAATTTTGAAAATGGTAATTCAGATCCAAAATGTGTTGATAAACTAGATCCCATCAATGTCCAGGTTAATAGTTCTAGAATACAAACCAATTTCATCTTACTTAAAAATCTTAGTCATACTCATCAAAGCTCAATTCCGATCAGTTCTAACCTACACATGCATTCAAATCCATTTATCTCTTTAACATTCATTAAGAAAAAACCATGGATCAAGCTATGCACATTCATTGAACTCATTTGGCTAAAGGACTGGTTAAGAAACAAAGATGGTGCATTTATGCAATGGTTAACATTTTCATAATAAGGATCACTCAAAAAGGAATGAGCTTTAGCAGAATACGAAAGGTAAGAACTACTAGATGCATACAAGAATAGCATCACATCTACCCAGAATCATATAAGCTAATAGCTTCCTATTTCTAAACCCAATGGCAGATCCTATTTCTACCCTTTTAGCCCAAAACAAACATCTTAGTTCACATTTCCTTTTTCATCTTTTCTTTTACAAATCCTGGAGAGGTTTCTTTCTTTATCAACTTTTAGCTGATTGGTGCTTTTCTGATTTTAGCATCTATGATTTCTATTTCTTTTCATTCTTTCATAACTTATAAGGCTTTTTGCCTCTTCTTTTTCATTTTTTATGTTTTTGCACAAACCTAACACTTTCTACCAAGTTCATTCCAGAACAAGACCTTACACTCAGTAATAGATGCGTGGTTTGAAAGAAAGCTGGTTTAAGGTGGAGATCTACTTGGACTAACAAGAGTGGCAAAATGGTGAAAGATAATCCAATTATATATATAGTATCCATGAGTTCAAATCCAATGCATAAACACGATAATTAAATGTCAAGTTCAGGTTCAAATAAATAGAGATAAACTTCAAATCACAACATGTTTCAGAAAAGAAAAGATCATGCAATTTCACATTCCAAACATGGTTCAATCTTAGTTCAAATTTAATTAGGATGCATTAGACAACTAATAACCATGGCATTGAGATTATTTAATAAAACAACACATTTACAAGGTTCCAAACATCATAATCCCTATGCAAATGCAAATAGCCTATATGAAACAATACTATACTCAATCCTAAAATGCCAATGCAAACTACATGAACATTCTATTTTTAAATTGATTTTTTGAAAAATTTTCAAATTTTTATGGGTTTCTATGGCTTAGATGCAAAATTTGAAATAAGAAAACATAAAACATCATTAGATACTTTCTAAACCCTCCCCAAAACTTAAATTACAAAGTCCCTTGTGTAATAAAAATTCATAGGAAAGTTTAGGATCAAAACTCACAAAAAATGAAAGATGCCATGGTATATACAATGAAAAATATTGGAGTGGTACCTCATTCTGGTTGAGTGAATAAGGTGGGAATGGGATGGGTTCATGTGTCGGCCAAGTGGGAGATTAACCGAGCTAGACAATTTGGCTCAAGGAGATATGCATCAGTTTGGTTATTGGTCGAGCTACTTTCTCGAGCTGGAAGATATGGCTCGGCACATTTCCTTCTGGCTTGGTCATTGGCCGAGTTGCTTGTCTGAGCTTGAACTTTTGGCTCGATAATTCTTGTTCTATCCCGGTCATTGGCCGAGCTACTTACCCACTTCAGCTCAAAATCTCTCTTTTCCTGATACCAAGTGTCCAAGACATGAACATGTTGTACCTAAACATCAAAACCAAGCAAAACACTAAAGCATCAAAAGAGAAACTAAACATGAAGTTAAAAGCTTTTATGTGCAATGATAGACATGCGACTTTCTCCCAAATGAGTTTGTTTAATGTCACTAAGCTTGACTTCCTGATAAACTCTATGGACCTTGAGATGGCTCTCCAAAGAGAACCAAGGTTCCTTCACCATGCTTTCTTCCTCGACTTATCCAACCACCCATGTTCGGTGTTCCTTCTTGGCTGTTCATTTCAAATTCCTTAACAAGATCTGTAACCAGTATGATTGTTCCATCATGTAGAACTTCTTTGATCATGAAAATCCTTGAGCATATTGGGTTCACCTCTCTTGGAAAATGTTTGAGCTTTAAGTTGAGTAGAAGCACTTAATCACCACTCTTGAGATCCATTGTTGAAGCTTTAGGTTCAAACCAGTCTTCAGAAGAAATTTTGTCTGGAGTGGGTTGCTGATGTGGGTTCTGGCCGAGTTTGGAATCAGTTTCCCCTGGAGTGGGTTGTTGAGGTGGTTTCTGGCCATGTCTGGAATCAGTTGGCAGCTCTAGTTTCCTGCTTTCCTCAGAATTTGCAAGAGCTTCTAATTCAGATTCTTTGACATCACCAAAGGCTTCTTTATGCCTTAAGACCTTGGTTAAGTCCCCAATCAAATCATTCTCTAGTGAATCACTGC
>OVAV01001692.1:0-12702 GCA_900406375.1 Iberis amara
AATGTGTTGGCGTACCAATGAATTCTCTGTGTATTTCTCCTTGTAGCAAAGGTATGGTTATTTGATAAACTTGTTGCTATCGTATTGATACTATGTGAAGATATGTCAAGATGCTTCCATGAATATAATGGCACTAACTGGACCATTTTTTATCCCATTGTTAGTTGTTCCTTCTCCCCAGACTATTATATTCTCCGGAAATTGCAATCTTCGTCTCTAAAAGTTTGACTTGGATTTGCTAATGGTGGCCAAGGTGGTGAGTTCACTGTACTCTCTTCCACTTTACAGCTCTCTGATTTTTTTAATATATTAATTTAATCATATAAATTTTCAGTGGCTATGCCAAAGCTTGACTTTTGCCGTAACAACATCTTTCATGTTTGAAAGTAGGGTGACAACCAATAGAACCGTAAAAAAATCATAATATCATTATTATGCAAAAAAAAAAAAACAGTTTCATATCTAACTTGGTTTAGTTCATAAAAACAAAAATAAAATAACATGTAATTGTGAGATATTTATTAAAAAGAAATTTAAAATAAAAATCCGTGCTACTTAGCCTAGTTTTTATCAAAACCACAAATTATTTATAGAAAATTGTGAATAGCAGTTCAACAAGACACCATTCATAGTCTTAGAATAAATAACTAGATAAAATATGATAGTAATATGACCCTATTCTCTATAGACGCGGACAGAGTTCAACTTTTCGTTTATTTTTTTTTTGAAATACCTTTCCTCTCAATAAGAATCGAATCCAATATCATAACATCATTGCGCTTAAATCAACTGGACCAACTAAGTGTTGGTATAAAACAATAATATTTTCAGTGCGAGATTCTTATTATACAAATCATGTAATTAGAGCAAAAAGGAGAAGTCGGTGTTTCTTGCAGATGAGAGTACAGCACAAAAGAGTACAACCTTACACACATTTTCTTCTTGATCAGCTAAAGGCAGCAAGTACCTTCTTCTGTATCATTTCCACACTTAGTCTTGGAGACAACCGTGGCAAAATTTCCTGCAACAAAGATATAATCAACATGAAAAAGGAGGCTTTAGTTGAGGAGTCTCCAATGGATCTGGTTTGCATCCATCTATCAATTGTACAGACATCAGGCCAGTTAGAAACAAAGGAAGAGTAGATTACAAAAACACACCTCTTTGCCATCAGAATTCTCTTTAGCCAAGACTGGTATTTCATACTGATAAGCCCTCTCCCACTCCGGATTCGTACTTATATCTTTAACCTAAAATCACATCAATCCCACCAATTTCTAGATTCATGTTAATTTCTGAGACCCAACATCACAATCCGTGAATTATAAATTCATGTTCCATAGTTAAGGAGACCTGAAGCGTAACGTGGTGGAGTGAATCAGGACCAGGGAGGGAGAAAGCAGCGTCAAGCTTCTCTTTAAGACCGTCGCAGAGACAACATCCTGGTTTCGTGTATAGAACAAGCTTTCTCGTGTTTGGTATTGAAGAAGACAAACTACAGGCTAGAGGTAGAGGATTGCTTCGCCATTGCCGTCCATGTCTTGCAGCCAACACCCAAGTCGCTGATATCGCTGCCGCCATTTGTTCGTTCTAATAAGTTTCTCGGTCAGTCTCCCGATTCTCCTAATAATCTTAATGTTTTAATAGGTCTATAAAAGTTATCGATCGAAACATTCGGCCCATAAGTGGAATAATCCACATTTTTTTCATATACACTAGGTTCTAGGTGTATTTTTAATATATTAATTCATAATGACTTTATTAATATGATGTAATTTTGTATATATTTTTTTCAATTTTATTTGAAGATGTTAATTTTACTAATATAGATGATTGTTAATATTACTTCACATATTTAGTTGTCATTGATCACTTGATAATTGATTTGTAGAATAAAGATGTACTCCAATGCCTTACATAGACAAATCCTACTCTTAAATATGTAACTCAATTAGTAGAGTGGTATCTTTTCCGACATCGATATAATACATAAAGTAATACAGAATAAAACAGTTGAACATTAGTCGATACAAATTTTGGTATACTATTGACAGTTGGCTACATTCGTGCTGTCTAGACGCAATAAACCAAAAGATGCATCTCACATTCTGATTTGTGAATAATTTTTTTTTTTTAATCTTTACGTGATCAAGAGACGCAATAAACGATCAGATGCAATCCACATTGTGACTGGTGAGCAAAAAAGACCAATCTTTATGTAATCATGAGAAGTATAAACCATAAGATGCAATTCTAATTGCGAATGAGAATAAAAATTCAATCTTTTCGGGATAAAGAATCAAGAGACAATGATAAACCATACGATGCAATCTACCGCTTAGGAAAAATAAACCGATTTTTATGTGATCAACTATTAACTAATACGAACTCAGGGATTCTACGGTTCTACAATTTCTTGAATAACATGAGTAAGCAACCACAAAATTAAAGCATAATTAGTCTTGATAAGTTGTTATGCAGATCAACTTACATAGAAAACACACTTTCTGTAATAAGAGGGACTCCAGAGACCTTGGTAGAAAGACGATCTTTAAATTTTAATGGTGATAGCGAGAATTAAATTGTGTCTCCTAAACTGATCATCTAGAAAATACTGGAGACATCAAGACACAAGAAGAAATAAGAAAGATTAAACTTGTGATGACGAACTTATATGAAACAAAGAAGCTAAATCATGGAACCTATCTTCCCGCTTGCTGGTTATCCTCAAGAAAACATTGATCTGAAGAGTATAAGATATGCCATTGAATGTTAGATTTAAAAGAAGAGAGATGGTTCAAAAATGTTGAGAATAGGAAATGTCTTTTAACCTTTTAAGGTGAGAAAAGCTTAAGCCTTGACAATGGAGCTTCTTTGTCCACACTATCGCCTATCTTATTCAGCCTCTCATCAGGATCAAACAAAGATACATGAGCTTAAACCTTGACAATGGAGTGTTATTACTCACTATAATTTGAACGGTGTGGTCATGTCACCACAACATACAAAGCCCAACTAATTGATGCAAGATTCAAATTGATTTGAACCTTACGGATGATTGGAAAAGACTCAAAAGGATGAACTCAGGTTCTTTTCCTTGTTGTTCAATGCAACCGACTTGGCAGCTGTCCTTGGGGAGCTTTCTACGAATTCTAGGACCTAGGTGAAGTGTTGAGACGCCACTAAGCTTATGAGCTAGCTTAAATAAGTCACGGTTGTCAAGCTTCAAGGGGAAACCACTCGGGAAGCTTAACTCAAGCAAGAGACAATGGTTGCTTTTTAGGTTTGAGAAAATGCGATGTTTTTATTAATCAAATGTAAACAATACATTTTCCTCAAGGAACCTTATATAATGGTTCTAGGATGGTGCCTTCTAGGGCTAAGAAAAAAAACAAGAAGTTCAAAGCAAAACAACTGAAATAACTTAAAACAACAAGAAGTTCAACTAAAGTAGAAAATTGGGAAATTCGGCTAACTCCTGCACCACATAAAACAAGAAAACTCATTAGTTCAATCATAAGTAATTGGCTCACCTTGAGTGATGCTTAAGATGTTGAGAATCTTGTTTGTGTTGATCAATGGCCATTCCTTGGAGTTATAATCTATGTTGGTCTTCTCAGCCTTATCTCTTTCGGTTTGATCCATTTCTTCCTTAGCCATTAGTGCTTGGACAGCTTCATTAAATTTCTCATTAAGCCTCTTGGTTCCGGTTCTTGTCCTAGGTGGCATATACATCGTAGGAACGTTGATGTCCTCACATGGTACATTGTTGGCCGAGTCCTCATCCTCCCCTCCCCCTTGAGAAGATTATGTCCTTGGAATTGGATCGTCTGCATGGAAAGGAGCCAAATCAGTCACGTTGAAAGTGGTGGATATTTTTAACTCACCTGGCAAGTCCAGCTTGTAAGCATTGTTGTTGATCTTCTCAAAGACTTTGAATGGTCCATCGCCTCCAGGAGACAACTTTGATTTCATCTGGTTGAGAAACCTCTCTTTCCGCATGTAGCCGCACCCAATCGCCTGGTTCAAAGATGATCTCCTTCCTGCCCTTGTCTGCTTGTGCCTTGTATTGAAAGGCTTTCTTTTCAAAGTTGGCTGGAACCTGTTGGTGTAGTTTCCGTATGCTCTCGGCCTTGTCCACCCCTTCTTGGTTTGACTGATCCGTGAGTGCTAAAACAGCAAGGTATATAGGAGCATTTGGCTTGAAACCATACACAATCTCAAAATGGGAAAACTTAGTAGTAGAATGATTAGCTCGGTTATAGGCAAATTCAATGAAAGGTAAGAAATCTAGCCAATTCTTTAAATTCTTACCAATCGTGGCTCTTAGAAGAGCTGACAATGTTCTATTCACTATCTTATTTTGCCCATCGGTTTGAGGGTGGCAAGTAGTGGACAATAAGATCTTGGTTCCAAGCTTTCTCCATAAGGTCTTCTAGAAGTGGCTGAGGAATTTAACATCCCGGTTTGACACTATAGTCCTAGGGACACCATGCAAACGAACCACTTCCTTGAAGAATAGGTCAGCCACTTGAGTCGCATCATTAGTCTTGCCACCAAAATAGAGTCCTTGTGCCTAATTACGGGTAAACCTAAGACAAAGTCCATTGATACATCTACCCAAGGCTCAGTTGGTATTCGAAAATGCATATATTAACGTGTGGGTGTAACATGGATTTGGCTTTAAGGCACGTGACACACTTAGAACAAAATCGTTCCACGTCTCCCTTTAAGTGTGGCCAAAAGAAATGCTCCACGACTACACTCATTGTCATGTACACACCAAAATGGCCCATCAAGCCTCCACCGTGAGCTTCTCTAATCACAAGCTCTCGCATGGACCCTTGTGGAATACATAGCATGTTCTTTCTAAAAAAAAGCCATCATTCTTATAAAATGGACCAAACACACCTTTGTCACACATTTGATAAATGCTGCCAAAGTCCGGGTCCTCTTCATATTGCTATTTGATTAGCTTAAAGCCCATTACCTTGGCTTCTAGTGTGGAGATGAGAGTATATCGCCTAGATAGTGCATCGACAACTATGTTCTCTTTCCCGTTCATATACTTGATGATGTAGGGAAAACTCTCAATGAACTCCATCCACTTAGCATGCCTCCTTTTGAGTGTAGTATGCCCCTTTAAATGTTTCAACGTCTCATGGTCTGTGTGGATGACGAATTCCTTGGACAGCAAGTAGTGTTTCCAAGCCTCCATTGATCGACACCAAGGCATATAATTCCTTATCGTAGGTGGGGTAGTTGATTTGAAGTCCGCTTAGCTTTACACTAAAATAAGCGACTGGTCGTCCTTCTTGCTTGAGAACTGCTCAAATCACTAATCCTGATGCATCACATTCAACCTCAAATGTTTTATAAAAGTTAGGCAAAGTTAAAATATGAGCATGAGTTAGACAATATTTGAGTTTGTCAAAAGCTTCCTTTTGGGTCGTGCCCCATTTGAAAGCAATGTCCTTGATCACGGCAGTGAGTGGTGCGGCTATTGTGCCGAAGTCCTTGAAAAATCGCCGGTAAAAACTTGATAGCCCATGAAAACTCCGAACGTGTCCAATGGTTGTTGGTGTGGGCCATTCTTGGATTGCTCGTATCTTCTCTTGGTCCACTTATAGTCCCTGTGAACTAACAACAAACCCTAGAAACACAATTTCATTAGTGCAAAAGATGCAGTTCTTGAGATTAGCGTATAAGCCTTCTTGCCTAAGAGTACATAGAACCTGTTCTAGATGCCACATATGCTCCTTTGGTGGTTGACTCGTCCCTTCACCTGAAAACAACCCTTCTGTAAAGACCAAGAGTAAGACCAACGAATTATTTCTCAATGATTTAAAAATTGAGTGAGCCGTGACAAATAAGTTAGTCTTACTAACCTCGGAGTCCTTAGCCATCTTGAGTTGCATCTCATGAACTTGTAAAGGAGATAATGGAGCTAGGTTAAACTTCCGCTTGTCATGCACGAAGGAGTAGTGATTGATCCGTCCATTATGCAGAGCCTCTTTGTCAAACTACCAGGGTCGTCCTAACAAGAGATGGTTAGCCTTCATCGGGACCACATCACACAAGACTTGATCACAGTATCGGCCTATGCTAAAGGGAATGGTGACTTGGTCCGTGATCTCTAGCTCGGTGTCATCGTTGAGCCATCTTAGCTTATACGGCCTAGGATGCTTTATCTTCTTGAGACCTAGCTTATCTAAAAGATACTTGCCGGCCACGTTAGTGCATGATCCACCATCTATGATCAAACTACATACCTTAGCACTGACAGTACACCTAGTGTGGAAAATGTTTTCACGTTGAGCCGTCTCGGGCTCTATCATCACACTCAAGGCTCTCTAGTCACCAGGAGCTCTCCACTATCCAGATACTCCACTTTTTCATCAGCATCCTCTTCCTCGGCTTCGGCCTCCTCTTGTGACTCGTAGCCAATATCTTGGGTGATAATCATGGTTTTTTGGTTCGGACAGTCTAGCGCATAGTGACCCCTGCCTTGAAATTTTAAAGACATTATATCTCTAGTTCTAGTGTTAACTTGAGACTTACCCGACTCCAGACGTGTAGGCTTAGAAGCCTCGACCATTGGTCTTTTGAGCTTGGGATCTTGCTCCAGCTGCTTAGTCTTGTCAAAGCTCCTCTGAGCTGGCTGGATGTTATTCCAACTGGTCTTGGCTCGGGTAGTGTTTGACATCTTTCACTTAATTTGTTGCTCGGCCTGAATAGCTAAGTGTAGTAAGTCGCTGAGATCTTGGTATGATTGTCTCTCAACCTTTCGGGCTATTCTTTCGTTTAGGCCATCAATGAACTAAGCCATGAGAGACTCCTCTCCCTCGTCCAGTTCCAGCCGGTTCTTCACTTGTTCAAACTCTTCGAAGTACTCTTCTACCGACCTGTTCTTCTGCGCAAGGGTACGAAACTTTTTCTGTAAAACCGATAATAATATGGAGGCACGTACCTCTTCCTTAGGCTGAATTTCATATCATCCCAACTATTGATGGGGAGATGCCTATGCCTTCTCCTCTCGGCCACTTCTCTGTCCCACCAGGACAGGGCACATTCAGTAAGCTGGGCAGCGGCCAAGCTGACTTTTTGAGCCTTGTTGTAGGCGTAATAGTCAAAAATTCTCTCCATCCTTCTCTCCCAGTCCAAATATGCGCTTGGATCAACCTTACCCACGAAGGTAGGAGCAATTAGCTTAATGTCATGAAATTGGTTATTAGGTGGAGGATCATCAAACTCTCGGCCTCAATGGACCAGATGCCTCATACGTTGTGGCCGAATGGGCTTTCTCAGATGAGGTTGTCTTGGGTTTGGTGGTGGGTAATCTTCGTCATGCTCAGGCATATCCGGGTCGTCTAGATAGTTTGCTCCATTGGGTGGTTGAGGGGCAGGTTCGGGAGGCGGTGGAGGTGGTGGGTGCTCAATCTGGTCTATCCTTTCTCCTAGTTCAGTTGGTTTTGTATGGCCATTAGAGTTTGGGCTAGGCCAATCTGCTCGTTTTGATCTCCCATGTTCTTATCCAAGACTCAACAAACACGTCACACATACAAGGCTAATGAAATGGTTTATGTTGGCCAAACGTAACTTAGTACGACCAAAATGTGTTCCTCGGCCAAAAGTAAAGAAAGAAATAAGAATGGGTCAAGGATAACCGATTCTGGCCCATATGACGTGTCGGCGTTTTCACTTCGTCCTGGGTGATTATCGGTCAATCGGCGTTTGGCTCAGCATGGTTATCGGGTGATAAAATTAGGCTCAGCACGCTATCAGCTACTGGTTCAGAGAAATTGTCAAGTAGTCGGCGTTTGGCTAGGGTAAGCTATCGGGTCGCTCGGCCAGGCTCATTGTGTCCTCGTCCATGAACTAGGCCACTATCGAGTGTTGGACCAGGCTGCGGCTTGATGTCTTATTATTCTGGATCGAGATGCGGCTCGATGACTCCTACGGTTATGGCTCGGGCTGCGGCTTGGTGTCTTACGTTTCTGGCTCGGGCTGCGGCTTGATAAGTTTCCTTTTATAGCTCGATACCGAAGATTTTTGTTTCCTTTCTTGGCTGAAGGAATTTATCCTTGCCAAAATTTTTGTCTCCTTCGTTCTAGCGACTGTTCCTGCCTCACAGACTCAAAACTAGGTTAAACACACACAGTTTTATGTAATGGCTCATAAGAGAAAGAAAAATGGCCAAGGGAACCGAAAATGACCGAAACAAGATGATGTGAAGCAACATGCAATTCTATCGGACTAACTAACGATTTTTATTTGGTTTTCTATTAAGATGATGCAAATAACTTAAGAAAACTAACAAACTAAATGCACACAATAATTTTTATGGATTTTTGGCCTAAAAGATGCACGAAACAGAAACTAGATGCTAGCGATAAACGAAGCAAATGGGAATAACAAAGAAAACTAAGGGATAAAATTAGATCTAAAGGTTAGGAATATTTGGCTCTGATACCAGATGATGTAAGATTCAAATTGATTTGAACCTTACGGATGATTGACAAAGACTCAAAGGGATGAACTGACTTGGCAGCTGTCCTTGGAGAGCTTTCTACGAATTCTAGGACCAGGGGGAAGTGTTGAGATGCCACTAAGCTTATGAGCTAGCTTAGATAAGTCACGGTTGTCAAGCTTCAAGGGGAAACCACTCGGGAAGCTTAACTCAAGAAGGAGACAACGGCTGCTTCTTAGGTTTGACAAAATGCGATGTTTTTATTAATCAAAGGTAAACAATACATTGACCGCAAGGAACCTTATATAATGTTTCTAGGACGGTGCATTCTAGGGCTAAGACAAAAAACAAGAAGTTCAAAGCAAAACAACCGAAATAACTTAAAACAATAAGAAGTTCAACTAAAGTATAAAAGTGGGAAATTCGGCTAAGTCCTGCACAACAAGAAACAAGCAAACTCATTAGTTCAATCATAAGTAATTGGCTCACCTTGAGTGATGCTTAAGATGTTGAGAATCTTGTTTGTGTTGATCAATGACCATTCCTTGGAATTATAATTTGTCTTAGTCTTCTCGGCCTCATTTCTTTCTGCTTGGTCTTCTTCTTGATCCATTTCTTCCTTAGCCATTAGTGCTTGGTCAGCTTGATTAAATTTCTCATTAAGCCTCTTGGTTCCGGCTCTTGTCGTAGGTGGCACATACATCGTAGGAACCTCAATGTCTTCACATGGTGCTTTCTTGGCCGAGTCCTCATCACTAATTCTCATTAGTAAATGGAAAAGATTAAAAGCAAAACATATGACACACAATACTTACTGTGTAGAAGCAAGAGTTCTTCTATCAGAACTAAAAGTTGCTGCAATAGTTGACCTCGAAGGAGGCACAAGAGGACAATATTTATCAGATAAATGTTGCAATGACTCTGCCTTAACTCTACATATAAGCAAGTTTACATTAAGAATCACAGAAGGGGAAAAATATGCGTCACTTTCGTGATAAAGGAAGCTTAATGAATAAGCGATGAAAGCATGGTACCATGAAAATGATTTAAGCCCTGAGATACAAACAAAAATATCAAGTTCAGCCTATAAACATACATAGAAACATGGGAGAGAGAGGTGGTGTTAGGGATATTCTTTTGTTATTGGTCCACTTGAAGCTTTTGGTGCAAATCCTCAAGTTGAATTTGTGCATTACTAATTTTCCTTATAAGTTCTTTGATTTTCACTTCCATCTAAAAATATCATAGAACAACCAAAAAATTAAGCATCAAAGCTTTGGTTCATTCTATAGACGTTATTGTTGGGAACTGAAGTAAACAAAAATTTGTTGGATCTTAAAATCATTTTCTCTTGATAAATCTGTCGTGCGACACGCTGCCTCCAATCTAGTCACTTCAAACTGTAGATGACATAAAAAGGGTAGAGATAGCAGTAACTCTTGGGACTGTTCTTTGAGTTTTAGCAACTCATCATGCATTTGATCCATTTTCATGATAAAACTCAAAAATTCCTTAGCATCTTCCTGCCTGTCAATACAAGCATACCAATAGAAACGAAATAAAACCCTGTTTCTAATTTATTACATTTACTTGAAGGATTCAATAACCAAAATCCAAACTTGTTCATCAAATGGAAACAAAATAAAATCTTGGTGAAAACTCCAACACCTCATTCCATGGCGATGGATGGTTCGATAATTTGATGAGGGAGACGAAGAGGGATGAGAAACCGAAGAATTCATGTATATTTTCCAATTTTGTATAGGTATTTTAAAGATAAATGGACGAGACACTGCAAAAATTATCCAATATAGTAAAGATTATTTCTCCAACACTTTGTAATCACCCCAAACTAAATCTATTCTAAGAGGAATCTCCCTGCTTTGTAATTATCCAATAAAGTATAGCAAATTCTAAGAAAGTAGGGAGATTATTACACATGCATAGATAGAAATTGATTCAATATTTAAGTAACCTAAGTAAATAAAAGAAGTAGAGAATCTATAATGCACTCAATATCGATTTCAATCGCTTGTTCCAATTCGTAATCCAAGAATTGAAGAAAAGAAACAGATCTAGTGGATTGAGAAAGTTCTTTACCGTTGACATTAAGCTTGCAAGTCAAACCCAAGCTCAAATTTCCAAAACTACCCTTTTCTTTGAGATAATGACTCAACCGGCTACATTTCTGTGAGTAACACGGCTTCTCAGGTAACCTCAGACCAGAGAATTCCCAAAACTCGGCAACAGAAACAATAATTGAGTTCATGAAGAGAGGAAAGTGTTACGATACTAAGAAGGTGAATCGAGATAGAATTTATAAGGAGAAATTGTATGATAAGCTTATACGGTTTTTTATGATATGTCGTTTAGAGAGTATTGAAAACTACTTTGGATTGAAATATGAAGTGGAAAATTTAATTTCCATTTGACCACTTTGTGTTGAACATCTATTCTTGTTTAAATTTTCTTTTAGTTTTAATATTTTATGCTGATGTGTTAGGGAGAGGGGTGCTTAGGTGTCATCACCTTGTGAGTTCTAAACTCTTTTTTTATATACTCTCTCCGTTTTTAGTTGATTATTTTTTAGGTTTTTCACACATATTAATAAAACACATAATAACTAGTAATAGATACATATTTTTCTGTGTTAAACAATTTTCTCTATCTTTTAGCTACTAGTTTTTCAATGATTTTAATTAATATGCCTTGAAGTTTACCTTTTATAATATTAATACATAAAACTATATAGAAATTGGTGAAAATTAATTTTTTGAAACAATTTTTTTTTCTAAAACTTCAAACATTTAAAAACGGAGGGAATAATAGATTTCTTTTCTTTTCTAAGTTGATACCAAATACTTTTTTTTGTTAAGGAGTTGATACCAAATATTTGGTTTTTGGTATAAGTTGATACCAAATACTAATGCCTCTTAGGAACAAATCGAATAGCTAAAATAGTTACCGACAATATTTTTATTCGTACTGTAAGTGGGATAATTTTTGTTTTCCTTTGTTTAAGTTTATGCATTTGTATTTATTTTACTGTTTAAAAATTTATTTATTATAATGTAATATCTATACTTCCTTACAATTATATGTATTTATAATTTTGGTTGTACGATGATAGGTAATATGCTATGTATTTATAATTTTACAGTATAATTTTAAAGTTATAAATGATACGTTATGTTATTTAGATATACTATATATGATATCTAGGTAATATATATTTTTATGAATTAAATATGGTTTCTGCAATTAAATTATTATGCCAAAATTGATGCTAGATTATAATTAAATTTTAAGAACATATACATAAATAATATATAGAACATTAAAATGAAGATTTTTGATGTGGGAACATGCTTTTTAATGTTTATAATTACTGATATAATTCTAGAAGGTATTACTCAATGAGCTAATTATGAGATTTTAGCTGATGATGCTTTGAAAATTCAATTTCGACTATAAGATCAAAGACAAAGAAGTTTGGTGGAGTTATGGAAATCTTACTATATTAGTTTTGGAAATTTTCCACTGATCTAAACTTGAATGAGATATAAACTATCATTTGCATCTAAGATAATGATGATCTACAAATGAACTAGTGTATCCATTTTTTTTCAAATTTGATTTTTTTTCCTACTTGGTTTTGCAAGTTTATCACGATGTAATTATCCATTTGTTTAATAAAACAAGTCAAGGCCCAATACGATCATATCATATAAGCCGAGACTTATTATGATCAAGAATAAGACGATCGTTGTAATAATAATGATGCACCAGAAGTTTGGAATAGCTACAATATGCATGCAATAAACTATTAAAGTTAAGAAATTTAATTATGACTGAAATGACTAGTAACTTAGTAAGGAAATATCAAGTAAAGGATCATTAGATTTGTAAGGATCAGGCTGATTGGAAATATCAAGTAAAGGATCAACAAGATCAACGAGGCAAAATTTAACTAAATTCAAACGGAAATTGAAAATCCAATCAGTAAGATTTGTAAGGATCATTAGAATTTTGATATGTGTTAGAGATATTACTCTGTATCTTCTATTCTTCTATACTTTCCTTACTTTGTTCATGATGTATATGGCAAGTAGGTCATACTGTTGTCTGTATATAAACTTCTGTAAAGTACTAAATGAGATAAGCTTTCTAAACTCCATCATTCACCATCGTTTGCCTTTGTGACATGGTATCAGAGCCTGAATTTTTTTCTC
>OVAV01001693.1:0-12701 GCA_900406375.1 Iberis amara
CCACATACCTATTCATATTTTTGGCATGTGGTCACAATTAGTTGCTAAATTTGAGATCGATGTGGGACTGCAAGTGGTTTTCTTGAATATAAATATTTCCTATATATAAATATCAACATTACTTATACAAAAATGACTACATGTATGTTATTTTCAAAACAATTCCAAAATTTGCACACTCAATGTCTTATATTGACTTATTCATATATAAACTTAAAATTTCCTAAACATTCAACATAACTTATATGTTATGTATGAACAAATGTTATAAGTTTAATATTTTTCTATAAATATATTATTGATGTGTAAAATTTATGAATTGATCATTTATAAATAAGTAGTATATATGATAATACTTATAAAACATAATTCTAATTCAATAAAAAATAATTTAGATGCTAATACACATTTTTCTCTAATTTGTAACTATAGTGTAACTAGTCAGCAACTTATTTAAAAATAAATATATATATTAGTTGCTTATATATAATCAGTGTTAATAAATTTCCGAAAGAGGTGTGTGGCACAATTGCTACACGCCTGATAGTAGGATTCTTAATTTTTTACTAGTTCATTTTCTTAGAGCACTATCGTTGTCATTGCACTACAATAGGTTATCAATCTAAATGGGTATGTCATTAAACACTCTAGATGTAATCATATTGATTTAATTCAAGTCAAGCGATTAAAAGGTTTCAACTAACAGTTCCAACTAAACTGGGAAAACATAGAAATCAAACTAAACATAGAAACTAATATGCATTTATCAAACTTCACCAGATAAGCAGTGACCAAGACTAGTAAAGCAGATAAGTAAATGAACAAAATGAAACTTGAAATCAATCAGATAAAGCAAATTTCTAAGGATGAGGTAATTGATTAGTGATCCTCCTTAACCTACCTAGGTGTTTAACATACCTCAATCATGAACTAATCCCTAGACAATAGACTAACAAGCAACTATATTCAATACCTTGAGAAATAATCTCAAACTATAAGCTATATCCAGACCTAATCATCGTTAACGGAACACGGTCTAGTAGGCATGAATAATCAATCTATTAAAGCCAATAAATACCCTAAACAACCAACACCTTGGGATAGGAATGCAAATCTCTTAAATTAGTTTGTTCAGACATTTCATCAAACATCTTGTGGGTATGTAAATGTTTGGGTTTTAAATCGAATCAAGCTAAGACAAAATAAAATATTGTTCGTAACAGAGTTGGAAGCAATAATTAAAAATGGTTGTAAATCAATAAAATAAAAGCGTCATGCATTAAGGGAATTCTACATGTATTCAAGTTTAAAGGCCAAGGCTAACATGCAGGATTTTATTTGAAAACCCTATGTTCGAATTATTACAAATAAACTCTCGCATGTCTAACAATTCAATCAAGCATTAAGTTCAGATTCAATATGTTCAAGAAAATCTTGGAAGGTCAGCAACATACTGAAAGGAATATCAATTTCAAGAAAGACAACATGTACAATGACTTGAAAAACAAATTTGAGTCATTGTCCACTCATGTCAAGAAGCTCGATTTGCAAGTAGCTCAAACTGCAGATTTTGTGAGGAGACAAGTTGGTATTCTCCCAGGAAAAGTCGAAGATAATTCGAAAGGATATTATAAGTCCATAGTTGCTCCTAAAGAGAATGTGACTGTTGATGAAATGGTTAAAGATGCATATCTAGAAAATTTTGAAAAATATGCAGACAATGGAGAATGATCGATCCTTGAAGTTCCGGAAAAGTTGAACGATCGTTCTATTCTAGAAAGATTGTTCCAACATTGAAAAATTCGATAGAGACTTTAGAACGATTGGTCTCATCTAGATCGATTGTTCCAAATCAAGCTAAAGCATATGTACCAAGAGAATGATCATTCTAACCTTGAACGATTGTGAACGATCGTTCCCATCCTAGAAAAAAAAATTGTATCATGGTTTGAAGATGATGAGATGGTTTGTAGAAACCCATATTTCTCGCTCATGAAGCTGCATATGCTAGAAGATCCTGGAGAATTCGTGATTCCATGTTTCATCAATGAGGTAGAATTCAAAGACTCATTTTACGATACAGGTACCAATGTGAATGTCATGTCTAGAGTTGCTGCAAAAAAGTAAGGCATCTAAGGTATCAAACCCTCTAAGGTACCTCTTAAGCTTGCTAATGAATCTACCATATCTTCGAATGGGTTCATCGGTGATTTGTTGGTACAAGTTGGAGGTTGTTTGGTTCCTGCTAATTTTCATGTCATGGAGATGAATGAAAATTCAGAAAATCCTTTAGTTCTAGGGAGACCTTTTCTTGCATCTGTAGGTGTTGTTGATCTTCCAAACCAGCGTATATCTCTAACGAAAGTCAAGAAAAGGGTTTTCTACCCATCAGTTCCTCCAAAGAGTGCGTCTAGAATCACTATGGTCAAAGAAGAGAAGATAGAGCATGAATATCATGTAAAGACTATTGTTAAGGGTGCAGTTAATGAAGTTTTGCATGGAGAATCACATGTCTCGAAAGGGGATGCATCAACCAAGGTCAAGGAGAAAGAGAAGGTGAAACCAAAGAAGAACAAATGAGCTCATCAAATAACTTTAGTGCCTCGGGGATTGGTTGGAAACGTGATCAAATGCAAGGTGAAAAGCAAAGGTACTTCAAAGCTCTTCTCAAAGATTAGAGCATTCTTCACCCTAGAGTTTAAAGAGAAAGTAACAGAGGCTGCAAAGGATGTGTTGAGTAAGGTTCTGAAGCTGAAGATGTCTCATTGTGGAGCTTGTTATGGAGCGAGCCTTAATGATGATCCCACTTAGACTTAGGAGGTAAGTTCATCAACCTAATGACGCTAAACAAGCGCTGATTGGGAGGAAACCCACTAATGTGTGTATTAGATTAGTTGTTTTGAGTTTTGAGTCTTGTTGGGGTCAAAAACGGTCACGACGAAATCAATGTCTAAAAACCATCATTAAAATTATCACACGATCCGAACATCAAACCGCACTTGTCGTATCATCCCGATCAATGTAACAAGCCGCAAGACTCCCAAAAAGATCTTGTACATTCAGCTCGCCAGTTGGCTAGCTGAATCTCGTACATTCAGCTAGCTAGTTGGCTAGCTGAATCTCGTATCATTCAGCTCGCCAGTTGGCTAGCTGAATCTTGTACATTCAGCTTGCCAGTTGGCTAGCCAATTGTGAATCTCGTACATTCAGCTAGCCAGTTGCCTAGTTGAATCTCGTACATTCAGCTAGCCAGTTGGCTAGCTGAATCTCGTATCATTCAGCTCGCCAGTTGGCTAGCTGAATCTCATACATTTAGCTCGCCAGTTGGCTAGCTGAATCTTGTATATTCAGCTAACCAGTTGGCTAGCTGAATCTCATACATTCAGCTCGCCAGTTGGCTAGCCGAATCTCGTACATTCAGCTCGCCAGTTGGCTAGCTGAATCTTCCAGTTGGCTAGCCAATTGCCTAGTTGAATCTCATACATTCAGCTCGTTAATTGCCTAGTTGAATCTCGTACATTCAGCTAGCCAGTTGGTTAGCTGAGTCTCGTATCATTCAGCTCGCCAGTTGGCTAGCTGAATCTCATACATTTAGCTCGCTAGTTGGCTAGCTGAATCTTGTATATTCAGCTAACCAGTTGGCTAGCTGAATCTCATACATTCAGCTCGCCAGTTGGCCAGCCGAATCTCGTACATTCAGCTCGCCAGTTGGCTAGCTGAATCTTGTATATTCAGCTAACCAGTTGGCTAGTTGAATCTCATACATTCAGCTCGCCAGTTGGCTAGCCGAATCTCGTACATTCAGCTCGCCAGTTGGCTAGCTGAATCTTGTACCCTCAACGGAACAAACTAATTAAGCTGCAATACTTCCGAAAGATCATACAGAATATCTCTCGAAAGAATTGGATAACAATCGTAGAATCGCTAAGCGATCGTCTCCACACTCTTTTGTCCTTAGTCGAGAAGTTTTTTTCCCACTGGGTTTTCTATCACTAAGGTTTTAACGAGGCAAAACGATCTGCTTACGTCCGATGTTGGGATCCGAGCTAGCGTACTCGAAATCGATATCCAAGGAATACAAAAAACCTTGACGGATACGTATCGGAACAATAACAAGTAAATCGAAGTCTTCGGACAAAGGCTTTAGTTCCGAATACCATTTACGGATGAAACAAGAACATATACGCCGAACAACACTTGTCCAGCTCGCCAGTGAACAACACACGTTCAACTCGTCAACTGGCGAGCTGACCATCTCTCGAACCTTCATCTCTCATTTCGTATCATTCCGAGTTTCCGTTGGATTTCTCCGATTAAAATCGTAAACTTGTTCTTATCATATAAGCCTTGAATTAATCGTATAAACAGTTTCGGTTATCATGAACATTAAAGTTACCATAGCTATACGATTATTTCCTACGACTTGAGAAAGAATCGTGGAATCTTCTCGTATAAAATTAATCGTATAAAACGATAATGATTAGCCGAAACGCCAACAGTCGTCTTAACTATACGATTAAAATCGTCATTCTTTAGAACGATCGTATAAACGATAACGACTAACTTAAACGCTGAGGTTATCTTACTTATACGATCGATATTATCTTTTCTCGAAAGTTTCAATCGTATCATCGTGCGAGAAGCTGGTTTTCTGACAAGAACCGTAAAAATCGCCTAAACCGTAAAACGGCCTAACGAGGCCTAAAACATGATAACAACCCACTTGTGATTATCGACAAGGATTTAGCCCAAGCACAATGACGGTTGTGACTTTTCCTGCAAGCCGTGAAGAAATGGAAGAAATCCAGAAAATGAAGATTTTCGCAGAAGAATAAACTGGAAAAAGGAAGATTTCCGCGGAAGAACGGAAGACGAAAAAGGAAGACGGACCGACCCTGGAGCCTATATAAGAGAGATGAAGAGGAAGAGCAAAGGCACGTCCAATTTTCCACACCGAAATACTTAGGGCTTTCAGACTTTTTTCTTTTCTTGTTAGTGAGCTGCGACTCAATTAGGTTATTCACAGTCTTCGTTGTTAGTTCTAGGGCACATGCCGACTGTTCTTATGGCTGAGGCTACCACTTGATTGTAACACGCTCACGAGATTCGGAATAAGAAGTCTTTCGCCCTCTTTTGTACTTTTAATTTCGTATTCGTATTATATTATTATTGTGTTCAGATCTTTCCGCGTTTGACTCACAGAAATCCGGAATCTTTGGAAAATCGGTGTTCTCTTTGATTTTCCTTAACTTACGAAAATCGGACAATGCAAATTTCGGTTCCCACAGTTTAGCGCCAGAAGGAGGGGACAAGCGTTTTTTTCACATCAAACAACAAGTTCAGACATGTATATTGAAAATCAAAACAACCAACCACCTCGCGACGGTGCTCCATTGAACGACAACGTTGAGAAAACTCCGCCAACGAACGACATCGCAGTCAACGCTGATGCAAACACGGCAGCGTTCGAGGAGATTAAGAAGATGTTCTTGACTCTCGGAAAGAAGTCGGAAGAACAAGATAAACTAACAAGCTCTCTCTCTAAGCAGGTTGAAACCTTGACCGCGAGAACCATGACCATCTTCCCACGCGGAACTACTAAACTCCACGAAAGAAGGCTTGATTTCGCAACCCCGCTCGAGAGGGTGCAAAACACGCAAAAGGGAACGTCAGAACAAAATCCTAACGAGACAACTCCGGATGCAATGTTGAAAAACGTCGACAACCTTCCACCTTTGGACGGGGAAACGGAGGAGAACGACGCCGAACGACTTAACCTGGAATCCAGCGAATAGTCCAATTCCTCGGATGAGGATCCGGATGTGCATCCAAGGAGAAGAAGCAATCGCTCGGCTCGGAAAGATCATCAATTCGACAAACCCATGACAGACGAAGAAGAAAACATTTTCTGGTTTGAACAAGAGAAACTGGCCGAGGAACTAGCTCGGAACATCCGCAATAAACGCCAACAAACTCCAAAGGTCACTAACGACGACTTCGATGAAATTCACGATCTCCGCGACTACATCGCAAAAACTGTTGCGGAAGTCCAGGCGGTAAAATTGCAATTCAGCACGCAACCAATATGGCACCTGAGATCGACCGAATTCTCGAAGAAGCTCAGAAAATGCCGTTTACAGCACGTATAACTACGGCTCAGATCTCTGACCCCGGTAAAATAAAAATCCCTATGTATGACGAAACCACCGATCCAAAAGCTCATCTACAAACCGTTCGAGTCGCGATGGTGAGGTCCAAACTTTAGGAGGGGCAAAAAGACGCAGGCTTCTGTCTCCTCTTCGTCGAACACCTCCAGGGAGCAGCTCTCGAATGGTTCTCTCGACTAAAATGCAACTCCATCGGAAACTTCCGACAACTCTCTGCGAAATTCCTTAAACAGTACTCATGTTCATGGATAGGGAAACTTCCGACGTTGATCTATGGAGCTTGGCTCAAAGGGAAGATGAATCGCCTTGAGATTTCATGAAATGATTCAAGGTCGTTATGTCTAGAGTCACCGAGATCAGTGATAAGGTAGACATTGACGCGCTCCGGAAAACCCTCTGGTACAAGTCAAAATTCAGAAAGTAGATAGCCCTCGAAAAACTACATTCAATCCAGGACGCTCTTCATAAGGCCACATACTTCATCACCATCGAAGAGGCGATGAAAGTTATGTTGCAGAAGTATAAGCCGACAAAGGCATCTGCAAAAGACGCGCCAGGGGAGCAGAAATCAAAAAAAAAAACTCTCGTAACGACAAGTACGTCTATCACGAGGGAGAAAATCTTCAGGGAGCACACAACTACGATATCAACCCGTCATACGAACGAGGGAAATCATTGGGTAATACCTCGACTCGAAACACCTCTTACGATGAAAATACCTTCTGTGAGTTCCACCAAACAAAGGGTCAATCCACGGCGAACTGCAAAGTTCTCGGAGCAAGACTAACGGCAAAACTACTCGCGGGAGAGATGTCAGAAATATCCAGTGTAAATTATTTCATCAGGGAGGCTAACCGATCTCCTAAGTCCGACCAGGCACCGCCAGGCAACAACACGCCTCAGAGTCCCTGAGCGGAAGGAAACGCGGAAGAGGGCCTAAAGACAACGGTAACAACGTCGATCGTCGCCGAGTGAATATGATTATCGGAGGATCGTAATACTGTCAAAATAACGTCTCCATGATAAAAGAGTATCATCTCAAAGGTGAGTCGAACGCCAACTGGCCCGATCATATTCTCTTCACGCCCTCCGAATCACCCAATGATACTATCACTTTCGAGAAAAGCGAAGTTGTCGGAATCGACACACCACACTGCGACACCCTCGTAATCGACCTCGTCATAAGAGATATCGAAGTCGCAAGAATCCTCGTCGATACGGGAAGTACCGTAAACGTGATCTTCCGCGATACGCTGAACAGGATGGGAATCAAACTGTCCGAATTCACACCCACGCCAAAACCACTCACTGGTTTCTGAGGCACAACAACGATGACTCTCGGATCGATTCAGCTTCTGGTCGTCACAAAAGAAGTCACCACGTCGACTTCGCGGTTGTCGACCATCCTGCCATCTATAACGTGATCGTCGGGACGCCTTGGATGAATTACATGAAAGCAGTCCTATCGACTTACCTCTTAGGCATCAAGTTCCCGACTCCCACGGACTATCCGTATTCTGGGGATGTCAGAAACATGCAAGACTCTCCTTCCTAGCCAAGCATAAACTAAGACGTGTTACAACGATATCAGTGATCGGAACCAAACGAGCAAAGACAACTCAGCCGCTAACCGAAAACGCTTCGGAAAAACCTGAAAACGCTTTGGAAAAGCACGAACCAGATTGTTGGCGATAGGCTCGGCCACAAGAACTGTTGGCGAGTTACAACAGGTGATAGGCTCGGCCACAAGAACTGTTGATAGGGTCGGCCACAACAGGTGATAGGCTCGGCCACAAGAATTATTGGCGAGTTATCCTAGATCTAGCAACGAAGACCAATAAACCTAATTGAGTCGCAGTTCACTAATAATAACGGAAAAATAATCTAAAGCCTTAAATTTTTCGGTGTGGAGAATAGAACGTGAACTGAATGTGTGTTTCCCCCTTCTCTTCGTCTCTCAAATATAGGCTTCAGGGTTGATCCATCTTCCTTTTTCATCTTCCGTTACTCCGCGAAAATCTTCCTTTCTGATTTATTCTTCTGCGAAAATCTTCCTTTTCTAGACTTCTTCCATTTTCTTCACGGCTTGCAGGACAAGCTTTGACCGTTATTTTGCTTGGGCTCGATTCTCGTCTAGAATCGTAAGTGGGCCGTTATCGTGTTTTAGGCCTTGTTGGGCCGTTTTACGGTTTAGGCGATTTTTATAGTTTTCATCTGAGAACCAAGCTTTCGCACGATGATACGATTGAAACTTTGCGGAAAGATTATAATGATTGTGTAAGCGAGATAATATCGGCGTTTAAGCTAGCCGTTATCGTTTTATACGATCGATAAATACGAGCGCGTCCTTATTATCGTTCCGAAGAACGACTATTCCGATCGCATAGTTATAATCATTGGCATTTCAGCAAACCATTATCGTTTTATATGATTAACTCCATACGTGAAGATTTCACGATTCTTTCGCAAGTCGTAGGAAATAATCGTATGGCTAAGGTGACCTCGGTGTTCACGATAACCAGAACCGTTTATATGATTACTTCAGGACATATGCGAGTTTTACGATTTTAATTTATTGCATAACTCCAACGAAAACTTGGAATGATACAAAATGAGAGATGGGAGGTTCGTGACAAAGTCAGCTTGCCAGTTGGCGAGCTAAACCACACATGGCAAGCTGAACGTGTGTGGTACAAATGCTTAAGCATTTTATTAAAGTTTCTAGCCATAAAGCTCATATTTTCTTCGGTTTGTTGGAATCGACTTCCTTCTTCTTGAGTTATAAATGAAATTCCTTTAGATTTAATTTCTAGGTTGATTTTCCTTAGTCTCCATGCACAAATAGTCCTCTCTCATGGCTCCTAACATCACAACGTAAATGTAGTAAATCAAACTCCATTGTATACTACTCAACAGTATGTTTTTCATGTTGCAAGTGTGTAAGCTTTAAGTACATATCCTGCTTGTATCATATGGTAAAAATCTCTTCTTCATAAGTCGTTTAAGCTTCTTCGAAGACCTGATGTGGGTCTTGTCTTCTCTAGCACGTTGAAACTTAAGAGTATCTCACCAAAGACTTGCATAACCTTCCGACCTCGAGTTTGCCAAATTAAACTGCTTCTCATAAGATTAGTTATTGCATTCAAAAGCCCTCTCCTTTAATCTCAATCAATCCAGAAAGTCATATGAGTTTAGATTACCTTCAAAATCAGGGAAATCCACTTTGAATTCTTCTTCCCTACGATGTTGTTGTTGTGGTTGTGGACGATTGTATCTCCTCCTCCTTCCTCGTTCCATAACAATGTTATCATCATAATTAGAACCATGAGAAGAGTCTCCACCCCCTTCAAAAGATACTTCAGCAACCCTTTCTCTCCCTTGCTGCTATTGAATATTTACACCATGAAAAGCCTGAATCATTTGTTGTATTTGCTATCTTAGTACAACCATTTTCCTTCTAATACGTTCAGCATAAGCCTAGTATAATGTCAAACCTCTAGGAAAATTCATGATTAATATCTAATAATAGAAACACCAAAAGAAATTCACTCCAACAATTTGTATTAGGTCTGATACGAATTTGATTCGTGTATGTGGAAGCGTTGGAGTGAATGAAATAGAGATTGTAAACAAGACAGCCTTTACACCAATTTAATGCGTGTTCTGGGCTCCCTAATCTTGAAAAAAACAAGAAATTAACCGGATAAATGCAGGCTAAGGAAGATAAGGATATAATCACAATTCATTAAGCCGCAACACCAGAACTGAGATTATACCCACTGAGCTAACACCACACTTGCGCCAACAAAAAGTGATAAAGATGCTCTTAACACCACGAATCACTCTTCCAAGACCAAAAGATAAAGAAAAGATCAATCATATCAAAATGGGGCACAAAAGACTCCAAATACTAAAATTCATAGTCTCATTTTCACCGATAAATTTGAGCCTCTTGTTATAGAGGAAATACATCAAAATCATTCATAAATGATACTAGACATGCACAACACTTAGTAAAACTTAAAACATCTACTAATGTGCATGTGCATGTAAGAGAGAGAAATAGCCTAAAATAAATATGTCTTGACCGAATATGAGTTTGACTCACCTTCTCTTTTTTGGGCCTAAAATACTCTTTAAAACTCTTATTTAAATATGTCTAGCCCATAATAATGATTCCCATCCTCAGCTGCTTGTTTGGGCCATAATCAACAATGTGACAGTCATTCCATTGTGATTCCCTTGCTCAACCTCCTTGTCTTGTACATATGTTTCTGCATCACTCGCATCCTTGAATGATTTTAAGTTGGTCAAGATCTACAGCATAAAATATTGTAGAAATTGCTTTGGATTTGTAATTTGATGCCAATTTATCTGCTTTAGTCCATTCATCTTTAGGTTTAGGTATCTCCTTCTGATCTTGATCTAGTTTGTGGGTTCTTACCAACTAACAACAACTGCAATCCATGCATCTTCATTAATACTTCTAATAAGATTTCTCATGTTGTTTTCTAAAGAGAAACCATCTCTTTCATCGTCTGCATGTTGTTCCTAGAATCTTAACATGTGTGTGGTTTCTAGGTAAAACCAACGAGGTGACCCGCTCTGATACCAATTGAAATTTTATTACATAGAGACGATATCTTTTTGAACAAAAAAAACTTTATTAACAACCTTTTAAACAATCGTACATATCTGTTTAATCATAATAACTCAATGACAAGAAATCTTCACTCGACAGTGGCGAGTTTCTAATCTACCCAGCTCACACACACCAGTAGGTGTGTAACACTCGTTTATTCACTCACCAAGACACCTTCCTCACACGTAATTATCAACCAACTTGGGATTCGTACTTCCAAAGATAATGTCATCAACGTAGATTTGTGCAATTAGGATAACCTCATTCTTGTGTAGGATAAAGAGTGTCTTATCCAAGCTTCCTCTCTTAAAACAAAACTCTACTAGATACGTAGTCAACCGCTCATACCAAGCTTTTGGGGATTGTTTGAGTCTATAGAGAGCTCATTTAAGCTTATGAACGCGATTAGGGAACTATGGATCCTCAAAGTCTTTAGGTTGTTGTGCTTATACTTCTTCTCATAGAACCCCGTTTAAGAAAGCGCTATTCCCATTCACCTGGTATAGCTTGAAGCAGAGTATACAAGCTACACCGAAAAGAGGGCGGATAGAATCTAGTCGTGCGGCAAGTACGAAGGTTGCATCAAAGTTAATACCATCAATCTGTGAGTATCTTTGTGCACAAAGTTTAGCTTTTGTTAGTAATTACATTCCCATCTTCATCAATTTCATTCTTTATATCAATTTGGCTCCAACCACATTCACATATTCTGGTTTTTTTACCAAATCCCACATATTAAGTCGAGTTAACTACTAAAGCTCTTCATGTATAGAGGCCATCCAGAATTCGTCATTAAGTGCTTCTACAACATTTTTTATTCTGTGAACGGGATAAAGCATGCCAGATTTACCTTTGCCTTGAAATTTATTCAATTTGTTCGTATTCTTGTTTCACTCATAACATATCCTATAAAATCTTCTAGGTAATGCTTTCGATGAAAATGTGGTTCAGATATCACACTTACTTCATTTTCCTCATACACTTCTTTAGAATCTTTCCGTGTGTTCTGGTTTTCGTGGCTTTCATGGTCAAGCTCGCTATCAAATGACGTTGTGCATCATGTGTGACAGACGAATTCTCATGTATAATTTCATTAATCTCAACTATTGTATGTCATCAAATACAGCATTGACCGAATTAGATATAGTTTGGTTCCTTTTGTGGTCGACACGATATGCGGTGGTATGTGTAGCATAACTAAGAACACATCCTCTTATCAATTCTTGAATCGAATTTTCAAGATTGTCCTTGTCATTTAGAATGTATCAAGTACATCCAAACACATGAAAGTAGCTCAGATTACGAGTTTTTCCTTTCCAAATTTCGTATGGTGTGGTCTTGGTTCTTAGTTTCACATACACTATGTTGATTATATAGCAGGATGTGTTGACTGCCTCTGCTAAGTATTGTTCCTGGTTTCACATACACATTGTTCCTAGGTAGCATGGCTCTAGCCATTTGTAAGGTTTGATTCTTTCACTCAACAATCCCATTTTGTTGAGGAGTTTTGGGTGGTGAAAACTGATGACGTATACCTTGATCTCGACATAATTCAAACATGTTGTTTTAAAATTCTCCACCATGTTTGCTCCTTATCAGTACGGTTCCTCTCTTGTCAGATTTGAGTTGTAGGAATAATCTTTTGAAGTTCTCCACTACTTTAGATTTTTCTCGTAAGAACCTTACCCAATTGAATCGAGAGAATTTGTCGACTATAACAAATGTAACTTTTCCTGTGATGCTCTCGGTTTGTCTAAGATTAGGTCAATATCGTTTTTTATCTAAATATGAGTGACTTATTTGTGTTGAACCTGAATTTGTTTTCCTTTTGCACAAGCATCACAAATTGTTTCTTGATAACACTTGAAATGCATGGTTTTTACATAACATTT
>OVAV01001694.1:0-12701 GCA_900406375.1 Iberis amara
TATATATATATATATATATATATATATATATATAATAAAAGGATATTTTATACATATGAAGCTTCGTGATATTTGAGAATTATGTTTTTAAAGGTTTAGGGTTTAGGGTCTAAAATTTAGAAAACATTATTTTAGATAATATGGTAATTTAATTTTCTACTTTTTATATTTGCACTACAACATAAAGCAAAACATGTTTTTACATGAAGAGATGTGTGCACTTTTGGTTTAGGTTAAGAAACCTTGAATAATAAAACATTGACTATGAAGAGATATTTGAACTTTTGGCATAGGTTTGAGAAACCTTGAAAATTAAAATATTGACTATGATAAAACTATAACTATTAAAACCTTGAATATTTAAACCTTGACTATGAAATTGTGAAATATGTTCTCAATATATGATAAAACTATTAAAATAACTTCAATTTAAGGTTTAGGGATTGACACTTGGGTTACTTCTGTTTAGTGTTAGTTCGGTTTTGGTTAGTTTGGCTCAGGTACTACTTTTGACATTGTCGAAATAGGCTTTGAAATCGGACCCAAACCGGTCTTTAACTGCGAATCTGAAGGATCCACACGGGAGCACGAGTCAGTGGAGACTGACCCAGAAGCTCCAGACTGTGAGGAGCCGGGAGAGGAGGGTTGTGACAAAGATCTGCGAGGAACAGTGACACCAGACCCCTTAGGTGGAGAATGAAAGAAAGCGTTTTTTAGGTGGTTTTCTCTTCTCCATAAGGAGGGGAGGGCCTTTGGTCAAAGAAGAGGTGGGGCAAGAGACGCCGGAGAAGAGGAAATGAAAGAGGCACTGTAGAAAGTGAACAACACACAACTGAGAGGGAGAAGAGCAGACGTTTGAAATATATTAAGTTCATAAAAACTATATTTCATTGCTATTAATACTCACATTTTCTGTAGTGAGATCCATGACTCTGCCTTGCCTTTGCTAATTGTGTCTAAAATGAAGTCTATCGGGTAAATGCAGCCACGAAAAGTTAATCATTTCACAAATAGATACTCCATTTTTTTATAGATTATTTATATTTGTTCCTTATTTCAGTTTTGCTCTCAAGAATCAAATAATATATGTTAATTACTGGTTTCAACTATTGACAACGTAATGACAGCGCTATTTGCTTGCATCTTTCTTTTTCACATTGGTGCTTGTTGTTTCGTTCAGTAAGCATCTAAAAGAAAAACTTGAACTAATTGATTTCACTATCATTAAACTGTTACGTCAATATTTCAATGCGGCTCATGTTATCTTGAGTTGTGGAATGGTTTGGAACCAATAAAGTCTCTTTGGTCCTTAACATCTTAATTATCGCATTGGATTTATACTTTGTAAGTTTACATAACAGTTAACAAGCTTCACAAGCTAGTCGTCATAATTGATTCACACCTCACTCTATGTGGGAACCAAATTCGCACTGTCGATTTTCGTTAGTTAAGGAAAATCAAGAAACCCTAATTTTTCCAGAGGTCCCGGATTTCTGTGAGCCAAACGTATACGAGATCAGAACACGACAATAAGTAATAAAAAAAAAATTTAAAAGTACGAAGAGAGAAAATGAAATCTTATTTCGAATGTGCGTATAAGCGGTTTACAACAGGTGATAAGCCTCGGCTACGTGATTTGTTGGCGAGTTCCGTAGTACGAATAACGTAAGACTAGTAAACCTAATTGAGACGCAGCTCGCTAACAAAATCGGAAAATAACCATAATGCTCTAAGTGTTTGGTGCAGAGAATAAAACGTGTTCTTGCTCTTCCTCCTCATCTCTCTTATATAGGCTCCCAAGGTCGATCCGCTTTCCTTTTCCGCCTTTAATTCTTCCGTGGAAATCTACCTTTTTGAGTTTATTATTCAGCATAAATATTCCTTTTTATATTTTTTTCCACTTTTTTGCATCTTGCGGAGTAAATTATGACCGTCATCATACTCGGGCCGAATTCTCGTCTGAAATCGTAAGTGGGCCATTATCACGTTTTAGGCCTCTTTGGGCCGTTTTGCGGTTTAGACGATTTTTAGGATTTCTATCGGAGAACAGGTCTTTCGTACGATGATACGTTACATACTTCGCGAAAGAATAATGTCAATCGTATAGGTGAGATAACATTGGCGTCTAAGGTAGCTGTTATCATTTTATACAAGTGATAAAAACGAACACGTCTTTATGACCGTTTCGGAGAACGAGAAAATTAATCGCATAGCTAAGATAAATTTATACGAAGGAATTTTGCGATTCTTTCGCAATTCGTAGAAAATAATCGTATAGATAGGATAACTTCGGGGTTCGAGTTAAAAGTTACTGTTTATACGATTAATTCGGAACTTATACGAAAGGGATGAGCTTTACAGTTTTTATCGTTGAGCGCCAACGAAAACTCAAAACGACACAAAATGAGAGATGATTTGTCGGAGACGTGTTAGAATCGTATGTGGTTCTGTTTGCCCGTAAACAATAGGATTCAGAACCAAAGTGTTTGTCCGGAGACTGCGATTGCTTCTTGTTGTTCTGAAATATATCTGTCGAGATCTTTTCGTATTTCTCGGATGTTTATTTCGAGTATACCAATTTTGACCCCAACAGTTAGCCCCCAACTTGCAAGGTTCGAGTTCGAATGTTGCAAGCAAATGATGTATGTTTTGATCGGAATCCACAGTCGAGATGTTTCCGCAAGCTAGTCATGTGGTGGAGTTCCTTGCTTTCCAGGAGGAAATATCCCGTCGTAAAGTCGAGGCAGAACGCCCTGGTTCCGTTGCTCCGACGAGATCTTCGGCGCCGGCCGTAACGTTGGTGTTCGTGCCCGAGTCAACACCCTCTGCCCCAACTAATCCAGACCATGGAGAAATCCAGCCAACGTGTTCTTCGACGACCCCTGTTCCTGTCTGGGATTCTGAGAATGGGACTGACTCGATGCCTCCTCCTCCTCCCGTCAAGCGGAGATTGTCCTAGCACTACGTGCTCTCGATGCTGCCCCTATTACTGCTTTGGGGGGATGCAAGAGGCCTTGTCCTACTCCAGGGGCTGCCAAGTAGAAGAGATGTGCAAGAGGGCCTGAGATTGGACCCTCGCCACTAGGGGCTTCGGGCTCGAGCACGATGCACGACATCGCACGAAGGTTTATCTCAAAACTTCTTCTTTAACGTATTTTTCATTCCCTCACTTCTTTTTGTTTTTCGCAGCTTGTATCTTTGATTGACGTGATACTTGGTGATTGCAGATCAGAGGTAGAACATCTCACGGCAGAGCTTGCTAAGTCGAACGAGAAGTCGTTGCGGTTGGAGGCATAGCTGGAAGCAATCGAGGGTGCTCGTTCCTCAAAAGTGTCTCAATTTGAGGCTTAGATTAGCAGGCTCGATAGGGATCTCCAGAAGACGGCGATTCTTTATTTAAGGCGAAGAAGGCTAGGAAGGCTAAGTCGAGGGAGTTGCATCATCTACAGCGCCAAGTGCAAACTGCGAACGGTTCATTGAGTCATGTGGTCGTTGAGGTCAGAGCAGAGTAGGGGGTTGTTGCCAACCTTCGAACTTGTTTGGCCAGGATTACGAGCTCCCTTGGCTCATTGATGGATGGTCACAACATGGATTTGGCCCTTGCAGTTGTCGAAGGGGGACTGAGCGACATTCGGGTATTTCAAGCTTCTGTGCATTATAAATAGTCCAGAAAGATTGTAGTTGAACTTTATATTCGATTTTCTCATTCAAACCATGCAAAAATACACAATAATCATTTCTTGTGGCTCCTGAACATCACAACGCAACTGCAGTAAATTAAACTCCCTTGTATACTCCTCAACAGTTCGTTTCTCTTGTTGCAAGTGTGTAAGCTTCAAGTACAAATCTTGTTTATATTCATCTGGTAAAAATCTCCTCTTCATAATTCTTTTAAGATTCTCCCAAGACCTAATGCGGGTATTGCCTTCTCTAGCATGCTGAGACTTAAGATTATCCCACCAAAGACTTGCATAACCTTTCAGCCTTAAGGTTGCCACGTTAAACTTCTTCTCATCATTGTAGGTATTATATTCAAATGCCCTCACCATGGTTAACCAATGTAGAAAATCATCTGGGTTTAGATTGCCTTCAAAATATGGAAAATCCACTTTGAACTCTTCTTCCCTACGATGTTGCTGCTGTGGTTGTGGACGATTTTCTCTCCTCCTCCTGCCCCGTTCAAAAACAATGTTTTCATCATAATCAGAATCATGAGAAGAGTCTCCATTACCTTTAAATGATATAGCAATAGCCCCTTGTCTCCTTTGCTGCTATTGAATATTAACACCATTAAATGCCTGAACCATATGCTGCATTTGCTGCCTTAATTCAGCCATTTCCTTTCCAATACGTTCAACATATGCCTAGTCTAGTGTCAAACCTCGAGGAATATCCATGATGAATAGGTAGAAACAGAAAGTTCCAACAGAAATTCACTTCAGCAACCTGGATTAGCTCTGATACCCATTTGATGCGTGTGTGAGGAAGCGTTGGAGTGTATAATATAGAGATTATAAAAGGATAGGTGAAGGCTAAGGAAGATACATGCATAACCTCAATTTGTAAAACAGCAACACTAGAACTGAGATGATATCCGCCGAGCTAACACCACACTTGCGCCAATAACAAGTAATAAAGATGCCATAACACCACCAATGGCTCTCCCAAGACCAAATGATAAAGAAATGATCAAACAGATCAAAAGGGGTCACGAAAGACACTCAAAATTCTCAAACTCGTAATCTGATTTCCATTGATAAATATGAGCCTCATTTTATAGAGGAAATACATCATAAACGTCTATTAATTCTACTAGACATGTACAACATTTAGTAAAACTCAAAACAACTATTAATGTGCATGTAAGAGAGAGAGAAAATGCCTAAAATAAATGTTGTCTTCACCAAATACGATTTTGGCTAATCGTCTCTTGTTTTTGGGCTTAAAATACTCCTTAAAACTCTTATTTAAATTTATCCAGCCCATATGAATGTTCCCCATGCTCAGTTGTTGCGACAAGGTTGATATGATCGATGTCTTATAAGGTTGATATTTGGGCATATAAGGTTGTACTACGACAACGATGACTTCGGCTCCACCAGAGCAAAGTGCTAGGTACGTTGATATGATCGATGTCTCCGATTCTTCCAGGGGTGGTTCGACTCGGGCTAAAACTATTGTAACTGCAAAAACAACTAGCAACCTGCCTCCTTTTTTCCGCAGCTCTCGGGGTAAAGATCCCGCAACTGACAAGAAAACCCATCCTCTCAAACCTTCGCCTCTTGGGTCGCATAACTTTGAAGGTTTCTTATTAAGTTTCACCTATCCGCGGCAAGTTTCGTTGGACGGTGATAGTGATCTCTGCGCTGATCTGATGTCGAGGCTCATACTAGAGGGTCCTAGTGTCTATGACCATAAGATGCTATCTATTCAGAACAAATATGCGGATTGGGCTCGCTCCCACTCCGAGGTATTTCCTAGTTTTGGCTGTAGACTCTTATGTTTCATTGTTTTATCTGGTTGAGATGAACGAAAAAACCCCTTTTTGATGTAGACTGCGGCTCAGACTAACCGGTTGGTAGGTATGTTGGATGAAGAGTTGCGCAAAGCCAAGAAGAACCCTGGTGTGGACTTAGTTCCGAAACTGCTGATCGGGCTGAGAAGGCCCACATTGAGCTTAGGGCTGCTCTAGGTAAGGTGGAGGCGCTTACAAAAGAGAACATCAGGTTGAAGGCTAAGGTTAACAAGCTTGAAGAATTAAGAAAAAAAGATATGGCAAAGAAGAATGATGGCACAACACGTCATGACAAGGTAAGGAGGAGGTTTGAGGAAAAGGTGAAGAGTGTTGCGGATGAACTGAAGGACGTTCGCGACAACATAGAGAGGGTGGTGAAAGAGAAGTGGAGGAACATCGAGGGGCTTTGGCTGAAATATTTGCTGCGAAGATGGAGAGAATCAAGCTGAGAGTGATAAAGGAAAGTGCGTATCAAGAAAAATTGTTGCAGGTCGAACATATCAAGGTAAACTTGGAGCTTCTCGATAGTGTGACTCGTGGGACTCCACGCTTGAGTCAGAGAAACTAAGCTTTAAAGAGTTGGATGTGGAAAAGGATTGGATGGCGACTCTTGTTTCGTTTGGATCTCGCAATCGCTCTGGTGAATCCTAGAGGTTGAGTCGTACTAAGGTTTTTAACACTTATGGTACTAATCTGCCCGTTTTTCATCCAGCTGAGATGGAGGCTATCGATGCTGAGAAAGAAAAGATTCTTGCAGAGGAGGACGCGGAAGATGCTGGGATCGGAGAATAAATAATAAATGCTAGGGCTGCCTTTGACAAAGCTGTGGAGATAGCCGTTCGGACTGGGTTATTGCTGCAGCGGAGAATGAAAAAGCCCCCCGAAAGATGCTCAGAAGGATAAGGATGCAATGGAGTGACCGTCTGTGGTTTTCTTCCACTTTGCTCTACCTTTTTTTCTTTATGTTGCGTTGTTTTAAGAAATGGTTTCCTGAGGATGCTTTTACCTTAACTTCTCTAGTTTCTTTTGCATGTTTGAACTTGAACATGTTTCTTATCGTATGGATGATTTGGTATTTTATTCAGGTTGGGTTTAGTGCTCGCTCGGTTGTTAGATTTTTGCTTGAAGTTGTTCTATCCAGATTGGGTTAGCCTTTGCCTTACCTAGATGTTTTAGTACCCGTTCGAGCATTATACTCAGCTGTCTTGTGATTGATAAAATAATTTGTGTATTTGACGTTTAGTTTTTCACGATGGAACAACATGTGTATTCGAAAGATCGAAGTTATAATATGTAACTGACGTTATAATCGTTCAAGATACTTGTGATACAGTTCAATACATTGTTGTACAATGCGAGACGTGTGTAATGTATTGTTTAACTTGCCTGGTCAATAATGTGTTATGTGTTGTTTATTGTTTTCCTGTTGCGGATTATAATAGAATTAAGTTCGTAAAATTGTTACCTTTTTTTTAGAGTGTTGAGTATAGGTATAATATTCTCCCCCCCTCCCCCGCTTAGGTTTAAGTTATTAAATTAAACGTAAATGAGAGGTATTTGTGGTTTTGTTGATCCTTCGATATGCGTAGCCCCCATTGCTCCAAAGTGCCGGTGGGCGCCGTAGGGAGTTGCGCGATGTTGCTTTGGTTTATTTTCTTTGTTGTGGTTTGTGTATCGGTTGGAATGTTACGGAATGAGAGGTTTTATGATTGTCCTTTTATTCATCGGGGAAAATTCGTAGGTGGGATTGAGGGCTGGTTTCATCTCCCCCATTTTTGAGAAAGATTTAGAAATGGAAGACTGAGTGCTGGGGTAAAACGAAAGATTTGTTACATCTCCTCCATTTTTTGAGAAAATTTTAGAAACGGAAGACTAAGTATTGGGGTAAGACGAAGGATCTGTTACATCTCCCCCATTTTTTGAGAAAATTTTAGAAATGGAAGACTAAAAACTAGGGTAAGACGAAAGTTATGTTACCTCTCCCCCATGTTTTTAGAAAAATTTATAAACAGAAGACTGAGTAATGGGGTAAGACGAAGGATTGGTTTTGTCTCCCCTATTTTTTGAAAAAAATTTAAAAGTAGAGGACGACGTGCTGGGGTGAGAAAAAAGATTGGTTTCGTCTCCCCCATTTTTTGAAAATTTTTTTTGACAAAACATTAAGCGAGCCCGAAAACTCTTTCGGATTTTATTGATTTTCAAAGTTGAACTAGGAAAAACGAGTTGCCTACGTACCCCTAGTTTGGGTATCAAGTCTCAGTTGTATTTCGCTGATAAGGATTACAAGTATGTTGTATCAAAAATGTGATGATAATAAATGGGTGTTCTCTAACAGTGGAATTTCTTGAGATGCTGAGCGTCCCATGGATGTTTCTCTTCGTTTCCGTCTACGTGTTCTAGTTCATACACTCCCGGTTTGATGATCTTGGAGACTTTATATGGTCCTTCCCATTTTATTCCCAAATTTCATGTGTTCATCTCGGCGCGGGCAGGGAAAACCTCTCGTAACACTAGTTCACCTTCGATAAAAATTCCTTGTCTTATCTTCTTATTGTAGAATCGCGTAGCGGCGTTTTGGTAGTTTTGCAGTCGCACCATCACTTGGTCTCTTCTTTCTTCTAATGTATCGGCAACGTCAAGCAGCATTTGATCATTTTGATCGATATTTTGTGGGGATAATTCTCTTCTTAGGCTGGGCAGTTATGTCTCAGCTGGTATCACCGCTTCCGTGCCATAGACTAAAGCAGATGGAGAGTCATTCGTTCCTCTCCTTGGAGTTGTTCTGTACGACCAGAGTACACCTTTCAATTCGTCTGCCCATTTGCCTTTCTTTGCATCGAGTCGTTTTTTAAGTTCATCAAGTACGGTTTTGTTGATGGCTTCGGCTTGACGCCTGAGGATAATAGGGCGTTAAGTAGGTGGGATTGATTCTCATTCTTTCACAGAACTGCTGGAACCTGTCTGAAGTGAACTGGGACCGTTGTCTGTATGGATCTGCTAGGGGATGCCATGGCGACAGATTTTGTTTTTCCAGATGAACGTTTCAACGTTCTCGGACTTCACCTTTGCGTAGGACTCTGCTTTTATCCATTTGGAGAAATAATCGGTTAAGGCTAGCAAGTAATGCTTTTGCTTTAACATGTGCATTAGGCCAATTATATCCAAGGACCATCACATAAACGGGTATGGGGCGGTAATTGATTGCCCCTCCTCAGTAGGTCGGTAGATGAGTGGTGCATATTTTTTGCGTTTCTCACACTTCGTTGCATATTTTTCGCAATCGGTTATCATTATGGCCAATAATAACTGTATCCTTTGATCTTAAATGTGAGGGATCTACCGCCTCAGTCTACCGCTTGAGTGGTTGCCACACGCTCCGTCGTGAACTTCTCTCATTATCTTCCTAGTTTTATTGCCAAATATACACTTAAGAGTGGCCTCGGACGCTCCACTTGTAGAGATTTCCATCCAGCTGAGTGCATGTGGCACTCTTGGCCTTCAGTTTTCTTGCATCCTATTTTTTAGGTGGCAAGATTCCGTCTTCTATATACGCTAGGATCTCTATGCGCCAGTCAATGGCTGTTTCAACCTCGTCGGCTTCCAATGGTACTTCGTCTTTCTCTACGTCTTCTGAGTTTGGGTTTGTATTGTACTCTTTTATTGATTCTTGTATTGTGCAGGTCGCCTTTTCTATTGGGATACTCGGTTTTTCGATGATTTTTACAGGGATGATCCGCGTGGTTTGAGGATCCGTGGTTGAGGCTAGGGCTGCTGATGCACCGGTGGTGTGTTCTCCCCCTAGGTATTTTAATTAGTTCGAACTCAACGAATTCCTTTGAGAGGTTTTTCACCACTTCCAGGTAAACGCTTGCTCGCATTCTCCTTTGGTGAACGCTTGCTCGCATTCTTCTTTCAAAACGAACTTTTTGTTTCCCTTCAACAAGTTGTAAAATGGTTTTGATATGAAACGGGTTAGGGCTGTTATACGACCCGTTAGCCTCTAGACTTCTCTTATGGTTTTGGGTGATGGCATCCTCAGTATGGCACTGATCTGGTTGGGGTTGGCTCCGATGCCTCTTTTGGTCACATATAGCCGAGGAATTCTCCCAAGGTAACTGCAAAGGTGCACTTGGGCGAGTTAAGTTTCATCTCGTAGGTGCTTAAGATTTGGAAGCACATGCGGAGGTCAGCTATATGGTCATCATCATCTGAGGATTTGACGAGCATGTCGTCGATATACACTTCCATCGTCTTGCCTAGCTGTGCTGAGAACATTTTATTCACGAAACGCTGGTAGGTCGCCCCATCATTCTTCAGGCCAAAATGCATTATATGCCCCTGTCAGTAAGGAAGGCCATCTTTTCTCTGTCATTCGGGTGCATCAGTATTTGATTATAGCCTGAGAAAACATCAATGAGCGAAAGGAGTTTATATCTAGCTACGGCTTCTACTAGTTCGTCTATGTTTCGTAAGGGGTAGCTATCCTTAGGGCACACTTTGTTTAAGTCTATGAAGTCGATGCATATTATCCACTTCCTATTCTTCTTCTTAACTATAATTGGGTTGGCCAACGAGTCAGGATATTTTACTTTAGTGATTAACCTGGGCTTAGCAATTTTTCCACCTCGGCGCGAACTGCCTAAGCACGTTTAGCCCCCAATTTGTGTTTCTTCTGTTTGACCGGTTTATAGATCGGGTCTGTGTTTTTTCGTGGAATATAATATCCAAGCTTATGTCTGGCATGTCTGCGGTACTCCATGCGAAGGTGTGTTTATTTTCTTTGAGGGAATCAATCCGGTCCTCTCTTATGTCTTTCCGCAACTTGGAAACTATTCCTACGTAGAGCTCTGGGAACCAGGGTTGATGAAATATTGTGTTAATTCATCCAGTTTGGGCACTTCATAGCAAAAGATTTTTGGCGCGGTTGGTTCCCTAATCTGTAGTTGCTATAAGGCATTTTTCCTGAGCTGGAGCTCAGCCATATAGCAAGCACGAATCGATATTTGGCTCCCTTTAATGGTTTTGAATTAATTCTTTCATTGCGTTTATTCAAGGTGTTCCTAAAATGGCGTTGTATATCATTGGGCGGTCCATTATAGTGCATTCGATCATCCTAGATACGCCTGCTGCGTGCATGCGCAACTTGATTGTCCCAAGTGTCAAAGCAGTCTCGCTGGTGACACCTGTTAAGGTTGTGGGAGGTCCTTCTATTTGAGATAGGACGATGTCCATTTTAAATAAGGTCTCCTTGAAAATGAGGTCCACAGAACTTCCTGTGTCTATGAGTACTCTAGTGATCTTGTCTTCTCCGAGGATGAGATCGATGACTAACGGGTCGGTGTGCGGTACGTCGAGTCCGGTAGTATCTAACTCGTCGAACAGGATTGGCACACCAGCTTCCAGAGGTTTGGTCTGCCACCTATCGGATGACGCAGCTTTCTGCTCATACGCCTTAATCTATGTAACCGAGTTTAGGCAGAATTGATGGTTTCCAATGATCATGTTGATTCTCTTCTTGAATGGGGGAGTTATGGTAATTCCTCTCGAGGTCTTTTTAGAGGATTGGCCTCCTCGCTTGGTTCCTTCGCGCCCTGCTGCGTGTCAATTGCGTTGGACTAGGTGAGCTCGACGAATTCACCTGATTGATATTTTGTGAATAGGAATGAATTGAAGCTTCTATATTCATCGGTCGAGCGTCCGTCTTGATTATCATAGTCATAGTTTTTCTTCATGCTCACCTACTCCTCAGCTCGTTTCCTTTTGTTTCATGGACCTCTTTTGGGCATATTAGCGTAAAAGGTTTAATTACCTGCTGAGACCGGGCGCCTTGAGGCGATTTATTGGGGTGCTGGATTTTTCTCTCTACTCCTCTTACGCATTTCAATCAAGTTTTAGTCTATTCTGGCGAAGATCTTTTATCTATGAAGAGCATCGTCCATGGTTGCTGGGGGATTCAGGATAAGGTTTTCTCGGAATTCTGGGTCGCCCTAGACCGCATTTTTTAGGGCGGCTAAAGCAACGTTATCAGTGACTACCACTCGGGATTCAACTTCCTTAAATCGATCGATGAATTTCCTGAGTGGTTCGTTAGGTCCTTGAGTCATGTCCCACATATCTGCATATGAGATGTCTTTTTCAATATAAATCGAGTAATATTTTATGAACATTAAACACATTTGGTTGAAGCTGTGGATCGAGCCCTCGCGTAACGTGGAGAACCATGTGAGTGCTGGTCGTGCTTTTTTGAAGTGTTGGTAGTAATCTGGAGTCTGTTTTTCCCTCGTAGAACGGAATTGTGATCTTTCCTGGATTACGCACATTCTCATTCTTGATGTGCCGAGCGTATGGAATATGCAATAATTCTTCCATTAGCCAGTCTAGCTCGGGGCCGGAGTTGATCGCGTGGTGAACCTTAGAGTTCATTTGGCTAACAGCCTCTTGACGAGAGTTATCATCTCTTGGATCTCCTGGGCTGAGGGTTGAGATCGTTTGGCCGGTTGGGAGGAGGAATGGCAATAGTCCTCATATTCCTCGGAGCCGTCATCCGAATCTTGGGACAGGTCAGTTTGTTCGTGATCCCCCTCGGGATCCACAGTTAATCGGTATGGTTCGACTGATCGGCATCCTCTCAAGACTGGTTAGCTCCTAGAGTGGATTGTTCGTCTCTGGAATCTATGTTCGGTGGGGCTTCCGTGGTGCCCGAACGGATGCATGAGTTTTTACGGAGTTGAGTGTTGGAGTGAATGATAGTCTCCTCGAATTTTCCCCAACAATAGGGTATCTTCGTGCTGATGACTGGAGCGATCGTTGGCGGGTTGAGGTTGCTCGGTCGAAGCGATGGGTGATCGCCTTGTGAAGTCGATCGAGAAGGGATTGGTTCATGGCGTCTTGAATTTCCAGAGTCTCGGACAAGGATTGCATGGTTTGACAGAGCGACTAGATAGTGCTGGTGTACCCTTTTGGCTGCGGTGGCTGTCCTTCAGCCATGGTTGCGATGGATCTGGTTGTGATGTTCTTTTGCGTTACGAAATCTAAAACTGATATAAGACTCCGGGGAGAGTCGTTGGCTGCGGAAGATGGGAACAAACACGCTGGCTTTCACGCTCTCTCGTGCTGGTTCAGTGGGTGAAAGTGAATCGATATATGATCAAACAAGCTGGCTATAACGCTCTCTCTTGTAGGATCA
>OVAV01001695.1:0-12700 GCA_900406375.1 Iberis amara
TATTTCAATTTTATTTTTTATATATGTACAACATTTTAATAGTATTATATATTTATATAGATATATATATTCGGTTATTTGGTTATCCACTGGTTATCGGTTAGTAACTGAAACTGAACCGAAACCATTGGATAGTATAATTGAAATCCATTCGGTTATTTTAGAGTATCCAAACCGTAACCGAAACCGAATTTTCGGTTCGGTTACGGTCGGTTATTCGGTTATCGGTTTTTATGCCCAGCCCTAGTTGTTTTTATAGAAAATGTAAATTTCTTAATCGGTGTGAAATAATCTTAAACAACAGTTATTTCGAAACAAAGAGAATATTAAATCTCATTTATTTCTAATTTTCTTTTAAAAAATTATTAAGGTTTTGACCCATAGTCTACCACAAGACAAAAGCTTCTAGCTTAAAGAATTTGGCATATAGATGGCCAGCCTATGTTTGAGACAGATTTGAAGCCTATTATATCTCCTATTATGTCTGAGCTCACTGAAATCACAGTTTGACTAGAATTCCAGGGCGTTCCTCCGCATTTCTTTCACCAAGACGAGCTACAACACATAGCAGGTTTATTGTATTCTCGTTTCATATGCACCATTCCACAGCTAGTATGTTACTCCCTCTGGATACAAATATAGGATATTTTGAGTATCGCACACATATTAAGAAAATAATTTTTTGTTATTAATTTTTTGACTACAGTTAAGTTTTAATGAATGTAACCTACAACACATAAATGCACTAATAAATACAATTTGCATGCAACAAAATCTAAATAATGTTTGAATAAGAGTGTTTTTTTTACAATAATTTGGTTACTCAAAAGAGTTTTGACATTTTGGAAATTTTTTAGATTTTGCAACCATATTTTTACCCAAATTTAAAAAAAAAAAATATTAGTAAGAAACAAAAAACTGATACATTCGGTAGTGACAAGAAGAATATAAATACCAATTCTTTGCATAGGTGTGTGATTAATTCATGCAATAGTAGTTAATAGTTTGACTTTGAAATTGATTTTGCCTATACAAATTTATTACTCTTTCATCGATAAACATATGCATTTTTTAAGTTTAATTTTGATTAAACCAATTTGCATTAATTAAACTCAAAACATCTTACATTTATATACAAGGAAAAAAACTAAAACATCTTATATTCATATACGGAGGGAATATTATTTTAATAGCGAAAGAGATCGTCATTGGTTAAAGTGGATAATTGGTCGACTAATGCGCCATCACTGAAAAGAGCTCTATTTAATGCCTCAAAATTATTTATTATTACTTTATTACTCCCTCAGTTTTGTTGTAATTGACCTTTTAAACTTTTTTCTTGTTTCTAAATCATTGATTTTTCAAGTTTTCTGTGCATATTTTATTAATTAATTGTAAAATTTAATAAATATTAATTGAAAATATATGATATCCTTAACTTATGTTGGTTATTTACATCGATATGTATAATTTGTTAAATGAAAATATTTATTGATCGAAATTAATTATATTTTTAATATGTGTGAAAATTTTAAAACATCAATCTTTAAAAAACGGAGGGAGTATTATTTTACTCTAGTGCCAATAGATAATAAGATTGTTATTCTATAGATGAATAGTCTCTCATATAACAAGGACAAATCAGAACACACATGAGTCGTAGTATCACTGTCAATTATTATTGAACTACCAAAAGGTATTGGCGAAATGGATGTATGGCATTGATGTTGAAAGGTAAAGGTATTGGGGGTGATTGGTTGGGCTGTAGAAAGATATTAATTGCTGTAGAATTACATCTGTAGGTTTTATTACTTTAGCTTTAATTTTTTTTGCTGTAGAAAAATCCTACAACTTCTAAAGCAATAAAATATGTACTTTAGGAAAAAAAATGTTAACATGAACAAACAAAAAAGTTGTAGCTTTTAAAAGTGGTTGTAGAAATTTGTACGACCCACTTAATAAAGATAAAGATTGATTGACAATTATCTTATGTTATAGAAAGACTAGTGCTGTCTACACCACTCACAGCACCAACCAATCAAGCCCATTATTTTCATAATAAAAACGTGGAGATGGAAAAGAAAAAATAACAGTTACCGAGGATTCAACTGCCATGACACCATTTTTAGTTATAGATGGGAGAGAAGTTGATGGTTAATGAGTTAATTTTTGTGAAAGACTAACATGTGTATTGAGTTACCAGAGTAATATTACACTTGTTCAGTATTAAACTGGCTTAAATCCAACTTTCGAGGATGAGAAGAATGGTCAGCCATCAGCTTGCACATTTGCAACAATATTGGAGTAAACTATTTTTTGTTATGAAATCTTGTATTGGAAGTGGCTTACTTATGGCATGGAGGATAATCATACAGATGAAACATTTCTGCATAATATGACCCATTTAACCATAGCGAGTGCACATTGGCTTCCGTTTAGGTCTATATGAGTTATACATTGCCGCATTGATTTGATTGTCAAAGGTGATACAAAATTGATTATGTAGTAGACGTGAAAAGAAGATGCTGGCCTATCTTTTTAGAAAATGAATTAATAATCTATTTAACAACCAAGTTTATTCACTATGGTCCATCACATGGTTTAGTAGTGGTTCATCAATATAAAAGTCTGCAATCAAGGAGCTGATGAAATCAGAAGACTGATGCAGACTTGGAATCAAGAAGCTGAGTTGATATGAAGACTTGATTCAGAAGTCTGAGTACTGAAGCGTATATCTCGGGTGAAGACGATCTCAGGAGATATGCAAGTTAAGATTCTGAAACGAGATAAAGGTTGAAAATTGAAGATAGAGTCTAAGTCATATTGATTTGAAGATCTAAACAAATAAAAGGTGGTTTCGAGAATATCTAGGAAGAAGATATTCAAGAAAGGGATTTTGATACTAGTAAGATAGTTTGTTGGAAAAGATACTTTTAGGGTTTCGGGTAGAGTATAAATAAAGAGGAAAAGTGTTCATAGCGACTTAACACTTTTTCTCTTTATTCTTGCTAAGGTTTTCATTCGACTTTCAAATCAGAGAGTTGTTTTGGTGAGTGTTCTTGTACTTCTAAGGGAACCACGGGTTGGGTGATTTAGATTAGGAAGTTATTTTATTAAACTTGTAGGTAACGATCTGAGAGTTGTCTAAGATTGTGTAAAACCTGTTTGAGATAATCTTTGTGAGAAAGATTGAACAAATTAAGTTTAATAAAGGATTGATTTTTGTATTTAACACATTATTGATTAGATCTTGGGTCTCTATACTTTTTCAATTGGTATCAGAGTGGATCACAGACTAAAGGATTTTGTTTATCCTATAACAGGTGAAATCTTGTGGCAAGTATGGAGATTAATCAGCAATTTGTGATGATAAACAAACCATTGGTGTTAGATGCTGACAATTATGGTTACTGAAAAGTTCAGAATGACAATTGATATGGATGCTTGGATTGCAGTTGTTGAAGGTTGGGATCCACCAATGAATCAAAATGAAGAAGGTGAGAAGATACCAAAACCAATGAAGGATTGGACTTTGGCTGAGAAGAGCGCAACAAAGGCAAATTCACAAGCGCTTACTAAAATCTTCACCTAGCTGCCAATTGATGAATTCACCAGAGTTCAAAGATGTACAAGATCCAAAGATGCATGGGATACCTTGAAGACTTCATATGAAGGTACATCTAATGTGAAACGTACTCGCATTGATATGTTGGCATCTGAATTTGAAACAATCACTATGGATGAGCATGAGACGGTGAACCAATTCAGTAGGAAGATAAGCAGAATAGCACACGAAGCATTAATGCTAGGAAAGACATACAAAGACAAGAAGCTAGTTAAGAAACTTCTCAGAAGCCTACCAGATAAATTCCAGCCACACATGTCAGCCATTGAAGTTGCTATGGATTCAGACACTATGAAGTTTGAACAAGTTGTAGGGATGATGCAGGCTTATGAACTGAAAATCAAGAAAAAGGAAATGGCGGCTGATAAAGGAATTACGCTTATGGCTTCAAAAAAAACTGCTAATCAGGAAGCTGATTTGGAAGACAAGGTTGGACTAATCGTCAAGAAGTATTTTAGGAAAATCGAAAGGGGTCAAAAGAACAGTAATTCAAATTTTAGAAGTGATCAAGACAAAGATGTGAAGAAAGGAGAAAAACAATGCCTTGAATTTGAAGGTTTTTTACACTTCAAGGCTGACTGTCCAACGTTAAAGAGACGTGGTACTCTTCAATGTTATGAATGCAAAGGTTATGGTCATACCAGGACTGATTGTGTTGGAAGAACAAAAGGAACTGGAAATGACAAGTTTTTTGTGAGTTGGAGTGAAAGTGATTCTGAGGATGGGAAAGAAGAAGGAGATATCTTGAATAACTTTGTTTCGCTTGATGATGATGATGATCAAGACATTGATGAGAAAGCAGATTTTTCTCTTGAGGAAGAAAATAGGATTCTAGTTGTGCACTTGATTCTGAAGAGTAATGAAATCAGACGTTTGACTGAGTTGATTGAAGCTATTACTAAGGATAAAAAGGAACTCCAGGAAATGCTACACAAGGAGAAACAAAAGAATGAACTTGTTGAAGGAAGACTACAAGAGCAGCTGAGGAACATCAAGATGTTGAGTAATGGCACAAAGGATCTGGATAAGCTGTTATCTATTGGGAAGATAGGAAAAGATAACTGGGGTCTAGGTTACAATGGTGGCAATCAGTTCAAAGAAACCAAGTTCGTGAAAGGACAAAGCAGTACTGCTATGAATCATGTATCACACAAACAAATAACTACAAATAAATCATCTCAAAGAAATGATTATGTTGCAGGCTGCTTGTACTGTGGAAAGCTAGGATATTACAAGTACTATTGTCGAGTATTTCTCAACAGGGTGTCATTTCTAAGAAGGTAGAAACGTGTTTTAAAGGATAACAAGTAGCGTAACAAAGTGTGGGTTTGCAAGAATGATCTATATCCAGATATGAGGAAAAAAGTTGATCTAGACACATCAAAGCAAGATGACCATATTGTTTGTCATGTGGCATTCTCAGTAGAGTCAGAATCAACTGAGACTTCATGGTATTTTGACAGTGGATGTTCAAGACATATGACTGGAGTTCAAGGAAAACTAAACGAGTTTCAAGAAGTTTCAGCTGGAAAGGTTTCATTTGGTGATGGATCTAAGGGAAAATCAGAGGAAAGGGAATGACTGGTGGTAATGAGCCTGAACTCTCTGATGTTTACCTTGTTGATGGTCTTAAAGTTAACTTGATTAGCATCAGTCAGCTGTGTGATGAAGGCTTAGAAGTTACTTTCACTAAAGCAGCATGTAAGGTTGTCAATGACTTAGGGGTAACTAAACTGGAAGGGTTGAGATCAGGTAACAATTGTTACATGTGGAAACCACGAAAAAAGTGTCTAAGTGTAACTCAAAGTTCCGAAGCAAAACTGTGGCATCAAAAGCTTGGGCACTTAAATATGCGGACACTAGTTAAGCTAGTTAATCATGAGGTTGTTCGAGGAGTTCCAAAGATACAAGACCCTGATTCATTTGTTTGTGGACCTTGTGCACACGAGAAACAAATTAGAGCATATCACAAGTCTGTACGTCTTTTGAACCTTTAGCATTAGTCCATATGGATCTAAAGGGACCCATACAAGTTGAAAGCCTTACAGGTTAGAAGTATATTCTGGTGGTTGTTGATGATTTTACCAGGTATACATAGGTACGATTCTTGAGAGAAAAATCAGAACCCTTGGAAAGCTTTAAGATTTTAGCATTACAACTCAAGAATGAGAAGTGTGGAATCAAGACAATACGGAGTGATCATGGAGGAGAATTTCATAATGATCTCTTTGACATGTTCTGTCAAAATCAAGGTATTGTTCATCAATATTCAGCGCCTCGAACACCACAACAAAATGGAGTGTTTGAAAGGAAGAACATAACATTACAAGAAATGGCTAGGGCAATCTTGGATGGAAATCAAGTTGCTAAACACTTATGGGCTGAAGCAATCAACACAGCTTGTTATATCATCAATCGAGTGTATATTCGCAAAGGATCAAACAAAACCCCATATGAAATGAGGAAAGGAAAGACTCCTGGTCTGGGCTACTTTCATGTTTTGGATGCATTTGCTACATTTTGAATGATAAGGATCATCTTGGAAAGTTTGACTCCAGAAGTGATGAAGGGTTCTTCTTGAGATATTCAGGAACTAGTACTGCTTTTCGGGTGTTTAACAAGCGTACCAACATGGTTCAAGAAACTGTTAATGTAGTAATTGATGATTATTCATCATCTATGATGATGATTCATAAGATATCCGAACAGTCAACCTCACAACAGGAAGTTGTTTTGCCTCATGATACCAATGTCACACCTGTTTTAGATCTTGCTTCCATTCTGCAAGTGCACAGGAATCACTCCAAACAAGATGTTATTGGTGAGATTCAAGGGGAGAGGGTTACGAGAGGGAAACAGATAGATTTCAAGCAACTAACATCTGGAAAACTGTTTGATTTTATCATGTTCTCGATATTTGTATCTGTAATGGAGCCGTAAAATCATAAAGAAGCTCTAGCATATGATTTCTGGATATCAGCAATGCAAGAAGAATTGAGTCAAATCAAAAGAAGTGATGTCTGAGATTTAGTTCCAAGACCTAATGATGTGAATGTGGTTGGTACCAAGTGGATTTTCAAAAACAAGATTGATGAATCAGAAACTGTTGTCAGAAACAAGGCTCGTCTTGTAGCACAAGGATACTCTCAAGTTGAAGGGGTTGATTTTGATGAGAATTTTTCTCCTGTAGCTCGTCTTGAGTCAATCAGGTTCCTGTTTGGAATGGCATGTGCATTGAAATTCAAATTACATCAGATGGATGTAAAAAGTGTCTTCTTAAATGGGATACTTCAGGAAGAAGTTTATGTGGAACAGCCGTAAGGATTCGAAAATTCACAACACCCAGAATATGTTTTCAAACTCAAAAAAGGCTTTGTATGGATTGAAGCAAGCTCTCAGGGCGTGGTATGAAAGGTTAACAACATTTCTTATCAATCAAGGCTATGAACGAGGAACTGTGGACAAGACACTCTTTGTGTTAAAAGAAAACAAGGATCTGATCATAGTGCAGATTTATGTAGATGACATTGTTTTCGGTGCCACAAAAGATAAATTGGTCAAAGGATTTGTTGAAAGCATGACCAGTGAATTTGAGATGAGCATGTGTGGTGAGCTTACTTACTTTCTCGGACTACAAGTTAAGCAAACAGAGAATGGAATCTTTGTTACTCAAAGCACTTATGCAAGAAATCTGGTTACAAGGTTTGGATTGCAAACTAGCAAGGACGCAAAAACTCCAATGGGAACAAATGAGAAGTTGTCACGTGATGAATCAGGCGAAGATGTGGACCCAAAGCTATACCGGGGTATGATTGGCAATTTGCTTTATCTCACGGCAAGTAGACCAGACCTCTGTTTTGCTGTGGGTATTTTTGCTCGATATCAAGCTCAACCAAAGGCGTCTCATTTAGCAGCTGTTAAAAGGATAATCAGGTATGTGAAGGGAACAACTAACTTAGGAATCTACTTCACAAAGGATATGAACAAGAGTCTGGTTGGATATTGTGATGTGGATTGGGCAGGATCACTAGATGATCGTCACAGCACAAGTGGAGGATGTTTTTTTATGGGGAACAATTTAATCGCATGGCACAGTCGTAAACAGAACAACGTCTCATTGTCCACAGCAGAAGCCGAGTATATAGCATTGGGAAGCTGTTGCACACAATTTCCATGGATGAAACAGATGTCTGCTGACTATGGTATGAAAACTGATTCTGTTTTGATTTTGTGCGATAACAAAAGTGCTATAAATATAGCTAAAAATCCAGTTCAACATTCTAGAACTAAGCATATTGATATTAGGCATCATTTCATCAGGGAACTGATTGAGGAGAAACAGATTACAATTGACCATGTTAGCACTGATTTACAAAATTTATTCACAAAAGCATTGGAATTTAATCAATTTGTTGATCTAAGAAAAGCTATTGGTGTGTGTGAAGTCTAGTTTGGTCAGCATGTGTAAGGAACAAGTTTTTGACTTGTGAACGAGTATTCTGTGTATAGAGTGGCAGGCAATTCAAAATTATTTTTGTGTTGTACATTGTGGAAAACAGCTGCATGTCATGCCGTTTTGAAGTGATCAATGTCAAAGGGCTGTAAATATTCATACCAGGAAGTCAAAGAGCTGAGAAGAGCAGAGTGATTGGGAGTGGTTTAAAATAAAAAATATAAAAAAAACCACCCGCAGATGTTGAGAAGTCAAGTGATGCATCTGCAACCCAATCACTCAGATTACCAAAAGGGTAACTCACAAAACATAATATTAAGACAAAAGGACTATTCAAAGGAAAATTCCAGCTGCCTGAAGAGTGGTATTTACGAACAGAGACTTGAAACAAATTCAGGATAAAGGCATGACAGAGTGAAAGACTAGTCACAATATCACCAAACAGAGGTATGAATCATGAAAAGAATATCTTAATCAAACTCATGTCTAACCAGTTCTGATAAACAACTAGCTGAGCTGACTCACTCTCCTGTTATATTATACATATTTAAGTTGTTTTTGCGAAAATAGGCTGATATGGTCAAAATTGCATATCTGGGTCACTCATTTAAGTTAGCCTGTTTGGAATATGTTTTGATGGTTAATGAAATCATAACTGTGATTGTAGCTTGTTATCTTAATTTCGCTTGGGTTTTGCCAAATATGTTTAATGTGTGTGTCGAGTTGTCTCAGGCCTAGAGGCCCAGTTAGAAAAGAAAAAGGAGATGAAGAGCTGTTGCGGATTTAGAGGGATACATCAAAGAATTTGAAACGATAATCTCAAACACATCGTTCAAACTTCTTGTTTTTGTTGTCTCCCTGTTTTTTTTCTCTCTCACAGTGCTAGGGTTTCGAAATCGCACACACATGGAGCAGTTTCTTGCCGAACTTCAACGATTCTTCCAATCACATGGAGCACCACAACCAGCTGCTCAGTCTCCTGTCCGATCCCAGCCATCCTCACCGACGAGAGCATTTTCTCCGGTGGAATCAGAGTACCAAACTCCATTGCATGTAGCCGAGGAGAGTCTGATTGCAGAAAATTTATGCCGAGTACTGACGATATACAGACCCCCAAGCTTCTAATTTGGTCTGAACAGAACATCATTGTTCTCGGTAACTGAAGATGAACAGTCACATCCTAGAGATCAAGCTTCTGAGGTATATCAAGCGCCTGATCAGCCTGAAGTTGAAACGACTCTCCCAGTCTTGAATCAGTCAGGAGGCACAGAACCAATCTCTAGACCGACTCAAAACGACGAAACTCCTGAATCTGAACCGGCTCTGTTATGTTATGAAGACAAACAAGTATCTGTAGACGATCAGTGTTCTGAGCCAGATCATCAAGTTGGTGAAACCCAAGTGGCGGACACTCTGGAAGTGATTATCGGATCGAAGGTTGATGACGTTATGATTTTGGATGAGGTAAAACGTGAAACTCAACCGTCAGAATCTGCAAGAACGTCACGGTTGCGGAAGATAAAGGAGATCGCTATCAAACAAGAGGGTGAGAATAAGAAACCAAGAAAAGAATCCAGATCTCCTGCTTTTGATCACACAAGATTCAAGAATCAAACGGCTGCACAAAGGTATTCACTTATCTCCCGAAAAGAATGTCTAGAAGAAACAGAGGTTGAATTCTCTGAGGATAGTGGAATTAGGAAATGGATTGATGAAGCTGGGCTTCTTAGTACTGTAGTTGATCTAGGACAGTACGATGAGGAGTTAATTAGGGAATTGTATGCCAATTTTTCGCATGACTATGATGATGACCTGAGAGTTGAGATTCCAATCAGAGGTTGGACTTATGTGCTATCAGCCCCTCAAATCAATTCTCTGTTTGGAGTACCTGAGATAGATGACGTTCAAAGTCGTATACAAGTAGCAGCGGTGAAAAATGAGAAGTTGGCGGCTTTTCTTAGTGGAGGGTATGTGCGTAAATGGACCAGCTTTACAAGTGGCCAAGTGACAGATGATCTCCGAGAGCTTTACAAGATCTGTAGCAGGAACTGGTATCCATCTAAGAATGATGGATACATGCAGCCTAAGCGTGTCATGATTGTGTACAAAGTGGTGAACAAGATAGGGTTTAATATGGGCAATCAGATTTTTGAGCATATCGTGAATCATGCAAAGACTCCAGACTCCAAGTTCTATCATCCGTCTCCAAGACTGATCAACCGTCTGATAAACTCTCAGCACCCGGTTACTCTACTTCCTGATGTCAAACCGCTCACACTTGCAAAACCAACTGAGACCAAGATCATACTACGCAAGGACAACAATAAATCTGAGACGTCTAAGGCGGCTAAAAAGAAGGATGTATCGACTAGGGCATCCAGGTCCAAGAGTTTTCCAAGAATCAAGGTGAAACAAGAGGGTGATGTTTCTATTGACAGGCTTCGCAAGGCTATGCAAGGGGCAATTCAAATGCTTGAAGATGCTTTGGCCGCATGCAATTTTTTTTCTCTCTCTCCCTTGCTATGATTGTTCCTAGGTGTTTTTAATATGATGTCACACAAGCAGGGGGAGAAATTGATGAAGAAGCCACTGAATCTGACTAGGAGAGACACATGATTAACGGGGAGAAGAGCTGGTTTTGAGTGGATCTTATTTCTTTTCTCTTCTCCTCTTATTTTCTGTTGTTTCAAACTTGAATTTTTTTTTTTTTTCGGAACATCTTTTTTTGCATTGCAATGATATTGAAAACTTTGGGTTTAGTATGAAGGTTCATGTGTTTGAATTAATCTAACTCGCTAGTATAGTTGCATTGTGACTTGTGTTGGTTGGTTTTAAATCACAGGAATCTGGTGGTTGCTTGGTTGTGACATCAAGTTAAAAAGGGGGAGATTGAAAGTCTGCAATCAAGGAGCTGATGAAATCAGAAGACTGATGCAGACTTGGAATCAAGAAGCTGAGTTGATCAGAAAACTGATGAAGACTTGATTCAGAAGTCTGAGTACTGAAGCGTATATCTCGGGTGAAGACGATCTCATGAGATATGCAAGTTAAGATTCTGAAACGAGATAAAGGTTGAAGATTGAAGATAGAGTCTAAGTCATATTGATTTGAAGATCTAAACAAATAAAAGGTGGTTTCGAGAATATCTAGGAAGAAGATATTCAAGAAAAGAATTTTGATACTAGTAAGATAGTTTGTTGGGAAAGATACTTTTAGGGTTTCAGGTAGAGTATAAATAAAGAGGAAAAGTGTTCATAGCTACTTAACACTTTTGTTCTTTATTCTTGCTAAGGTTTTCATTCGACTTTCAAATCAGAGAGTTGTTTTGGTGAGTGTTCTTGTACTTCTAAGGGAATCACGGGTTGGGTGATTTAGATTAGGAAGTTATTTTATTAAACTTGTAGATAACAATCTGACAGTTGTTTAAGATTGTGTAAAACTTGTTTGAGAGAATCTTTGTGAGAAAGATTGAACAAATTAAGTTTAATAAAGGATTGGTTTTTGTATTTAACAGTTAACACATTGTTGATTAGGTCTTGGGTCTCTATACTTTTACACAATAAAGTCAAGTTTATTCGAACATTAAGAGTCATTTTAATCGATCTACGTCAAAAATGAAAATCATCACCTGATGATATTTAATTATAGACTCCAACAAATTAAGGATGATCGGTGTTGTGTAAGAAGTATGAGTTTTCATAAATATTCGTTGAAAATTGATGAGTACGAAGAACATATGAAACAAAAGGTCGCATTTGAGGATTAGATCCTATTTTCAGAAGTTTAGATGAAAGAAAGTGAAACCATAAGAAGAAATTATGCCGGAAACAAGAATCATCACACAATTTTAGGTCATCAAAAACAAACATACAAAATGAAAAAGAATGGCGATGAGAAAGTATCACGAAGAAGAAAGAAAGAAATGAACTAAATGACCTATGTATTTTTTTTTTTTGTGTGCACAAAACGACCAATGTATTGTTTAAACAAAAAAGAAAACTAAGTGACCAATGAACAAGTTTGTAACATACAAGTTCATGATGATAAAAAAAAACAAAAAAACTTTAATGAGATGAAATAAAATAAAAAAATTGAGCTGGAAAATGAAAATAAAATTTTCTTCTCTAATACCATATCAAGATTGTAAAAAAGAAAAAAAGTAATTCTCAAAATATTAAATTTAAGCTCAATACCACATGTTTATATACAAACTAGTGGTTGTCCCGCCCGAAGTTTATAGTTTTTTTTATTTGTTCGTACACATTTTTATTATGTTCTTATGTGTTTTTCATTTTATTTTTAACTCAATAACTCATAGTATTTTTTTTGTTTTATCGGTTTTTTCGTTGTTTTTTGTTTTTAAACTAATTTGAATTATTTTCTTAATCAGATACATAATTTTTTCTCTAATACATTTGTAGGTCCGACCGCATAATTTGTTAGTGTGAACCCTTTAAATGAATAAAGTTGACCAGTTGTTTTGTCTTTTTCACGTCTCTTTTCATTTTTTTGTTGTAAATTTGATGTTTGTACCTATTAGTAGACAAAGAAGAAGTGTTCGCTAATCAGTTTTTATTTATATGATTTTTTGGTCAATTTGTGAACAATCCTTATTTCATATG
>OVAV01001696.1:0-12699 GCA_900406375.1 Iberis amara
TGGAGGAGGGGTTTGACGTACTGAGCCAGGCTGGTGATGTTGTTTGTGTCGAAAGAGCTTACACCAGAACCGGTCAAGTCAATGGCATCAACTTGGAAGCCATGTTTCTCTAAGAGTGTTATGGTTTTGTACCAACACCATGCTCCAAACCCTCCTCCATGAACAAGCAAGAACCGTTTCGTCTCAGCACCTTCCACCTTCAGTTCCTGATACCACCCATTAACCATACACTATGTATGTTTAGTATCATATATTTGACAAGTCTCTATATAAGACAATTTGGATCACAACTAACACAAAAACATATCCAACCATTTTTATGTTTTTTTTTTTCTGTGTGTATGTGAGAACATTAGCGAGTTTGAATCTATAACACTAATGCAAAGCACAAGGTTACACGATTCATTTAACCATAGCTATTTTTATACTTGTTTTTTCCAAAATCTTAATAACGTACGGATGAACATAAATATATTTATGCAAATCATCCGTGTGTAACAAATATATATCGATAACAATGATCAAGTGATTTAGTAGTTGTGTCACATTTGTTGCTTTGATTGAATGTGATCATTCGTTACGCGAGTGAATTTTCTCCTATTTAGAAAATTTAGGTTACAGAGCCAACGCGTTGTGGTTTAGAAATTGATGCGATAGAAAAACAAATATACGTTTATAAAATAAAAAGTAAGTAAAGTGATAATAAAAGGGAGAATAAAGCAATAAAAAGTGCTTGCCTTGTCAAGGAGCTGATTAGGTTTAAGAACAGGATCAGTGCTTGATCTCTGCCTATTGCTAGAGCTTCTAACAAATCCACAAGTTGACTTCTTAGGAGTCAAGACGCCGGAAACAGAACCTACGGCGGCTGCCACGGAGGCAGGAGGCGCAGTGGAGGGATAGACAACAGAGGTTGAGCGTCTGAAGGGAGGAGCAGAGTTGCTATTACGAGGCGTCTGGCTAAAGAGGACATTAGTAGCGGCTAAGGTTTGTTCTTGGATAAGAGAGTCTTTCTCGTGGTCATGGTGATGATGCTCTTGATGGTGTCTTTCTCTTATCTTCTTCTTAGTCTTAACCCCTCCTTTCTTCGACGTCGACGATGTAGATGTGGAAGAACCGGAGCATGAAAGAGACGGTAGTAAAGTCCGGCGCCGGAAAGATGGTATTAGCGACAACCTCCGCACGTGTTTATCTGAGTTACTACTCTCTCCTCCAGCTCCTCCTCCGTTGACGACGACGGAGGGTTTCTTTTGGTTCTGTTCTTGCTCTTGTGATATGCATCTCAAAGAGTTTCCCATTTTTTGGTGTAAGAGAGGAGAATGTGTAGTACACGTTTGTATGAGTTTGTGTGTATATATATTATATATGGAGCATGTTCGTGCTTGCCTCTGGGTGAAAATGTTTAGTTGAGACCTTCACGTTCTTTTAAGTAAGTGTCGCCCTCTTTGATCAAATCTTATTGATTGTGATAGGAGAAACTTGGTTTACCATTAAGATTATAACTTAGTTTAAACATATTATATTATAAACTAGTGAAAACTGAGTGGCTATAATAAGACAGTTGGGGAGAAAAGAAAGAGGGAGAAACATGGGAGGGCACTTTCTTTCACCATTTTCATTGTTCCTTTGACTTTCTAGTACATGCCAATTTTACAACGATACAACAATAAAAAACTTCCTTGAAAAAAAAAAAAAAAAAAAAANTATTATTTTTTTCTCCTGCTCTAGGAAACAAAGAACTATATAATGGTTGAGATTTTGCTGCTCAAGCAAAGGGAGCACATATTCTGATTCCCACCCGACCCAAACAAAACACTAGCTAGGTGAAGGTAATAAGTGATTATCCTGGCAAAAACATAGTGCAAATGGTAGTCATGAAAAACATTTCATGCAAATGGTTACTATATTAGAGAAACAAAATTGGAGAACCTTGTTTTTTTTTTTGTCAAACCAAATATTTTATAAAGTTAGAGTTTACACTCCATGAAAAATAGAGCAAAGGGTTACAAATAACAACAAAGTTTTAACTAAAACATTCGCTAACCTACTAAAAGTAGGAACAAAAAAAGAGGATAGAGATGACAATCGAACATAATGAAACACCGTAGATAATTTGCATCTCGTTGACAAGGGTTCCCACAAAAAGAAGGATGAGGACTTTGCTATTGGGATGCACACAACAATCAAAGAAAATAACCTCCTTCATATATTATGACATAACTTCTTCACCAGACATTGAAAGAACAAAGAATCTGGTTGCTAGATGGCGAAATAAGCTATTTTTTTCAAATAGCCAAAGAAACATTAGCTTTCCAAAGGATCCAAGCCATCAGTTGGAACTTGGGAAGGGGAAAGACAATTTCATGTCTTTCAAAATCCACACCTCATCTACAAAACAATACACCAAAAAGCTATAATAAGAGACTATGCTCTTAACGTTAGAACTAACTAGAACAAATCTAGTAAAACCCTCAATACAAGGTAAGATAGATGCACAATAGAAGTGACTGAATCAATCTACTTCTAAGAGCATGAGTGAAACTACGAGCAAATAAACTCCAATATATAACCAAAGTAATTCCACTGATAAAATCTGAAACACATGCTTAATAATCCCCTCTACATAAGAGCCTACTTCTATCTCCTTACTTTGTGTAGATAACCAAAGATCCAAGAAGGCATAACCTGGGGAGAATCGAAGAAAAATGTCGGGTCTGAAGCCGCCAAGAACCGCTGAGGAGGGTTTAAGCGATGGTGTAAAGCAAAACTCTTGCTCTGGTCTTCTGCTTCGGAGAACTAGAGAGTAAAAACTGCAAAGAGCAGTAAAGGCTCGCATCATAGCGAGAAGGAAGTGACTTGATGTCTCACCAGAAAAACGAACCCATCGAAGAGATGCTTCCAGATCTTGGTCTAGAGTCTCCAACATGACCGAGCTCCACTGTCGAGAACCACTGGAAACTAGGCTAAAGAGGAAGCCGCTAAGGTCCAGATGCAACCGATATTGGACATGACTAGCCGCTTCCGGCACTGGGGAGCATGAATCAGAGCGCACTTGACGCCAATACGGGACATATATGTCAACAAACATGAGAAACTTGAGGACCGATAGATCTGTGACTTGACAAACCTCGCATGAGAAAACTTTTGTCATAGATCCAAGACTCCATAAAAATGTAGAACTAAAAGACCAAGACGAAAAGTTGAAGAGCCATAGATATGAGATTTGAAGAAGCTCGGTTGGTGGAGCTTTATCCAGCCTCGTCGTGTAGTACTAAAAGGAAGTCACTCGTCCAAGGAGCGTGCGAAACCGAAAACCAAAACACGGAGAAGAAGACGAAACTAAGCTGGAGGCGAAGTGATCATGATATAAAAAATATATCTCATCACAAACTTCATTGCATCATAATCATCGCGTATTTTTCGAGTGAAATTTTCAACAAAAATTTTTTGACTACAAAATATTTTGATAGGAAAATTTTGACGGAAAAATTTTTGCGGGAAAATTTTTAAGACGAGAAATCTTTTAGCAAAAAAGGTTTGACGAGAAAATTTTGGCGAAAAATTTTTGACGAATAAATTTTTGATGTGAAAATTTTGATGGAAAATTTTTGCAGGAAAATGATGATGTTGTTATGATGGTTAAATTAGGTTAATATTCTGATTAATTTAAAGGAAAAATAAATAAAATTATTGAGTTAATGATTTACCCATTACAACTCATTGATCTACTACATTTTTAACCAGTTTAATCCATTTAACCCATCAACCTATTAAACCCATTAACATAAGAAGTTGAATCATTTGGTATTAATGGGTTGACCCATTAAGCCATTAAAGGTGCAAATGGTTGCAACTTGCAACCAAAAATAATCAGTAGAATAAAATGAAAAAATGTTGGTGGAATAAAAACTAGAGAAAAATTGGCAGTTACATTTCTCTACGAATTTGGAGAGGAACAATTTTTTGTGGAGTTGTGTTTTTCTACTTGATTATGCTATAGCTAGAGGAAAACATTTTTCCTTCAATATTTGACAAATGGTTAAATGATGGAGAAATACTATAGAATACATATTTTCTTCTTATTTTATTCCACTACCATTTGCACCCTAAGTTTTAACCATTTTGACACTCCTATTAATGGAGATATATATATAGCACTTATAAACATTATATTTGCATAGCGTTTTTTGTTTTTGAAGTTTTAAAAATAAAACTACATAATATCTAATTTGTTATGGAAATATTTTACGTTTTAATTTTTATTTTATTTTTTAATTTTTAAAAAATAAAAATTTTGATAATATATAATTTGTTATTGTGATATTTTACATATACAAAATGAAAATTTTACGTAAAAAAAATGGACAAATAAATTTTAATTTGCTTATAACAATTTTTTTTTTGTCAACAATTTGCTTATAACATAAATTCTTTAAATAAATGTTTATGCCTTAAAATAAAAATTTTATGCAAGATTCTTAATTAGTTGTAATCTTAAATATATCTAAGATATTTGAGCAAAAAATGATTATCCTTTTACGATTTTTAAACATTATCTCATAAAAGATATGCAAGATTCTCCATTGCACCTTTATTTGTTGAAAAAAATAAAAAAATAATAATTAAAAAAATGTTAGGTACATTTTCCTCTTCCCTTTTTAAGAGGAATAAATTTCAGCGTAAAAAGTCACTTTTCCACCAACAAACTGGATCCCACTAGTTTTCGGCTAAAACGTAAAATTAATCAATATTATATTTTAAGAGGAATTTAGTGGAATGCTTTATTACTCAGAAATTTGTTCCACTCAACTTCAAACCGTTTGCACCCAAAATATGAGTTTAGCAATAAGAAAATAAAGTCTCTACCGAATTAACAATTAGCGATGATTTTATCTGTGGTGAAGCATATGTCGTGGCAAATTTTACATTGTACCTGGACCGTGGCAAAAACACTTTATGGGTATATAACCAGTGCCAATTGTCAATCCTTGGAAATTTTAACAAAATTTCCAGATATCGGAGATATTTAAACTATGAACTATAGATACATTATTAGATCATAACATTTGTCTATTAAAATAAGCAAGACAAAAATTTCTCTCTCAAAACTTCGAATACTAAAGCCTGCAGTATTTATTGTTACTATTGAATCTAGCGGTCGACATATTCTTCAATTAATTAAATCACCAGCAATGGTTTTTCTTATCATTCTTAGAAGCTTCTTGGTTGTGGTAGTCGAGGTAGTGTTTTGAAGGTGATGTGTATACGAAAGAAAGCCGATATGCTGGGTCATATAACGATGTTCTGAATATCTGTAAGTCCAGCTCAATTTATAGAAAGATATAAAGATGCAGGGTAAGACCTGTGTTGACATGGTTTTCGAGATTGCATGCGAGTTCAACTGAGAATTTTAACCATCTGACGCGGATCTTTCTAAAGCACTATTCAGTGTGAAATGAGAAAGAGGTATCGAATGCAGACCTGTGGAGTCTTTCTCAATCACGAAATGAATCTTTGTAGAGCTTCATTGATCGGTTTAAGGAAATAATCTAGCATATCGTGGTAACTGACAGCGCGACCATAACCTCACTAAAAAATGTTGTTTGGTATAAGTTCATATTCCGAGATGATCTAATTCTGAACGCACCAGCCATGATCGATGACGTGTTCCACCGTGCCAAGAATTTCATCCAAATAAAAAAAAATTGAGTCGAACTATTCAAGAAATTTGGATCCACACAGTAAGAAATAGCCCCCCAACCCGCTTTGCACAGTAAAAATTGTACCCACCATAAGCAGAGAGGTCATAACCATAATCAAAGCCAGCAATGGTACCAAAGTTTCTTCGATATCATTAACACAACTAGGTCTTTCAAACTAGTGGAAAAAGACTGAGCACGAAAACGAATGGGCACCTTTCTAAGACCACCACCAAAGTTATGGGTACTCAATGAATAGCTACAGGGCTTTTAAGGCCTTGTGACTCGCAAAATATAACGCAAGTCAATAGGGACCAATAGCACTGAAAGCTTCAAAGTAACTAAAGAGATCCCAAGGTCGCATAGTAGGCCGAACAATAAAAGCGTCTGAGGGACGTTCAACCAAGTGCGACCCCTTCTTCCCCACCAAAGAAGCGAATAAACATGATCATATACAACATGAAATATTGTCTCAGGTCGTCTAGGTCCATTAAGGCCTACCCAAGGCGAGTGGATTCGAGCCAGAAGTGGCAGGTAAAACCGATTAATCAAGACAAGCCCATATTGTCTGATGAGTCCGGCACATATGGATTAGACACGCCACATGATGATCCCTTACTTATTGAACTCGTAATTTTGGAGGGAAAAATGGCACGCATCCTCATAGACTTAAAAAGTTACATCAGCATGATATTCAAAGAGACGTTGCAAAAAATGGACATCGACGAGTCGACGATCTAAGCCCATAACATCATTTACTAGATTAATGAGCGAAACAGTAATGGCACTTGGGAAAATCAAACTTCAAGTGTACGTAGAAGGGGTATGTACAATTTTCGAAGTTATGGATCGACCGACAATCTATAACGTCATACTCAGCACGCCATGGATCCACTTGATGAGAGAAATTCTATCAACGTACCAAAACGAACGATAAGATGAAGTCAAAAGTATGTTTGCATTTACTATCTCACGAAGTTGCGTCTCTAAGTTGTTATCTTGCGAAGTTGCATCGCCGCACATAGAAAAAATAGCAATTACATATTGGGGACCCTAAGACCCCAACTCACAATCTTATAACGAGTCGAGGCTCGATCAAGTTACTCAAGTGTGCGTTGACAGGCGATTTAAAGATAGGGGTGTTGGCATAGGATCTAAGCTCCGATGAGACCTAAAATGCGACCTCATCAAGTTCCTTAAAGAAAACAAACAGATCTTCCCATGGGAAACAAGTGACATGCTCAACATATGCCTGAACATTACATTTCACGAGTTAAATGTAGATCACACGTTCAAGCTCGTCAAGCAGAAAATGAAAGTTAGGCCCGAACGCGCTCAGGCAGTCAACGACGATGTCGACAGGTTGTTACGAGCATGGTCCATTACCGAGGTGAAGTACTTTAACTAGTTAGCAAACCTGGTCGTGGTAAAAAAGAAAAACGGGAAGTGGCAAGTCTACATCAACTTCACCGACTTAAAAAAAAAAGCCTGCCCAAAAGATAGTTTCTCTTTACCACACACCGATAAGCTTGTAGAAGCAACAACGGGGCACCAACTACTTTCATTCATGGATGCATTTTCAGGTTATTATCAAATCTCGATGCACCCATCAAATAGAGAGAAAATAACCTTGGTAACAGATAGAGGCATCTACTACTACAAGGTAATGTCTTTCATTCTGAAAAATGTCGGAGCTACTTACCAACATTTAGTAAACAAAATATTATCCGCCAGCTCGACAAAACAATGGAGGCATATATCAATGATATTCTCGTAAAATCTGCGTTGGAAGAAGATCACATATGCCATCTCAAGGAATGTTTCAAGGTCCTTAACTATCATAAAATGAAGTTGAATGCTTCCAAATAAACCTTTATAGTAACCTCAGGGAATTTCTGAGTTACATAGTGACCAAAAGGGGGATTAAAACAAATATTACGCAAATTAGAGCATTGTTACAAATGTCATCCCCTAAGAACAGACGAGATGTACAATGCTTCATTGGAATAATAGTTGCACTAAACAAATTCATCTCGCGGTCTACCGACAAATGCTTACCATTTTATCAACTCTTATGAGCACAAATTTTTTTGAATGTGACGCTAAATGCGAAATATCCTTCCACAAACTGAAAACTTATTTATCGACCCCAATCGAACTCATAAAGCCAGATGACAATGACACATTAACCCTATATATAGCAGTCACATGCATGCAGTAATTGTCGTACTGGTTCGAGAAGACATAGACAATCAGAAGCCAATCTTCTACATTAGCCAAACGTTAGTGGTCGCAACCCACAAACTTCTCCCTTATTTTCAGTCCCATTCAATTGTAGTCCTCTCATAGTCTTAATCAGTCTGGAAGGTTATCCAAATGGGTCATCAATCTGAGCGAGTACGACATTGAGTATAAGAACATAACAACCACCAAGTCACGTGTCTTAATGGACTCCCTCATCAAACTCCCACACAAGTTGTCAAGCACAATGCAAAAGACAAAAAAATATGGTCCTTCTACGTTGATAGATCAATCTCAATGCATCAAATATTATTTACAGCTCATCAAAGAGCTCTCCTCCCAGTATGACGGGTTCGAGCTAAGAAGAATTCTCTAAGAGGAAAACTCATCTATTGATGCACTCGCCGTGCTGGGCTCTATGTTTGATTCCGCGCTAAAACATATAATCATAGTGGAAAAAATAGCAAAAACCCAATATCGCACCACATCAACATATTGAAGATTCAACCGACAAATTGTCTGACGACGAGTTGCCAATGGAAGCTAACGAAGTTAAAGCAAAAATAGACTAGCAAAGAAAAATCTTAGCTTAAATCGTCGATGAGATGGTCCCGCCCAAGAAATGGGTCACGAGAAAGCTAAAGGCTAAAAGAGAAAAAATACTCCCAAATGGGTGGAAATCTACATAAGTGGAGCACATAGAGGTCGTTTCTGATGTGGTTGCATGGTCACAAAATCAGAAAAGTGATGAAAGAAGTCCACGAGGGATCTTGTGGGAACCACTCAGATGGAAGAGCTATACCCTTGCAAATCAAGAGGTATAGGTATTACTAGCCGACCATTGTCGCAAACTACGAGAAACTCGATAAGAAATGCGAAAAGTGCCAGATGTATGCTCCATATATCCACAGGTCAACAAAGCTAATGCAGTTAGTAATCGCGCCATATCCTTTTATGAGATGGTCTATGGTTAATAAACAGTACGATGTATACATCGTTCTCGCCAAAAACGCTTCCTTCTCGTCTTAGTGGATTATTTTTTGAAGAGGGTAGAAGCTGATGGATTTGCGAAAATAAAGTATCACGATGTGGAAAAATTTGGATAAAAATAGTTTAACGATATAGTGTCCATTACAAGATTGTCACCGATAATGGACCATAATTCATCTTTATCTAGTTTATAGAATTATGCAAGCGGTGGAAGATCTGTTTGTGTTACTCGATACCGAGGTACCCGCAAGGAAATGTTCAGGTTGTGGCCAACAACAAAAAGATTTTGTAAGGATTGAAAAGCGACTAGATGCCAAAAAGGGATGATGGGCTGACGAGCTGCATAGTGTCATTTATTCCTACAGGACAACTATGAGGAGAGGTCTTAATGACTCGCCTGTTCGAGGATACATAAACATATCAAGAATGAGTTCAACTGTAAAAATAAAAAAGGATATTGAGCACATATGCTCAATCCGAAAGCTAAAATCCTCTTATGTTACAGTAATTTTGTTATATAAATAATGCTACAATAATTTTTGTAATATAAATATGTTATTGAAATATACTATTAAATTATTGTTTAGCAATCATTGTACTCAAATATTGAATATACTTTTATTTCAAAACTGTTTCTTAAAAGGCATATTAAATTAATACTATTAAATTATTTCTTTTTGAGATCTTAAAGATAATCAAAAATGAATAATCAAATATGTGTATTAATAAATTAATAATAAAATATAATTACTTCTTCTTTCTCTTTCTTTCTCCTCTCTTATGTTCTTGAATATAAGGTAGATTCTAGTGTGGCTAGAGAGGCGAGTCTCTTACCTGTTGTCCGAGCCTCCTTCCGTGCACCACGATCCTCAGGGCTCGCAGGTGACACCAGCGCTGATGAGTCTCGCCCTTTTATCTTCCTCCAAGATCTTCTCGGCCATGCATATGCTCTTCTTCTCCTATGTTCACCGACCTTGTCGGAAAGTTTAAAACCATCTACACAGGGAGTTCTACCGGCCAGTCTAACACCCAGAGACGTAGCAAGGAGAACAGCGCGACGGAAGGGAGATGCTCCTCAAGGTGAGTGCGGATCTAGCAAGCTGGAGTTTCTTGGGGTTGTGTCTAGCGGAAGTGGTACAAAGATAGCCCCCTCGTCAGCCATGGTTTTCAAGTTCCGAAGGTCGTACATCCTTCCCGACTCGCCGGAAACCTACCCATCTCTCCTGACATCGGTTGTGGCATCCTTCTTGACTTGCTCCTCCTCCTCTTCTTTCTCGGTGATAGTCATGTGGGCACCAATGGCGGCCATGTGTCACTAGTGTTCTGGTGCCTCCGTTGGGCCGCCGGAGGTCCTGTTCCAACGGTTTCCGCAACTTGATGCGGAGATTGATCTTCAAGGGTTTTCCTTCTGATCTAGGGCTTCTTACGATTACAGTTGGGCCTATATGAGCTTTAGGAAGTCTAAACTGGATTTGGGCTATTTGAGTCAAATGTATGTGTTCTTTTTTTCTGGGTTGGAAGTATGTTTATGGGCTTAAATCTGAGTGTAATAATATGCATTTTAATAGAAAACCTTTTATATAAAATATGAATTAATGACTCATTTAATTTTGTAAATTCAAAAACGTTAAGATATTAAAAGTCAATCGTATTATTATTTTGAAAATATTTGACTAACTATAAGATTCAATAGAAATATTTTATTATTATTTATATATATATTGTTTGTAAAAATCTATTAGTTAGTATTATTTGCAGACTTTTTATCTGAAAGTTGATTTGTTATGGAGTATTTTAGGGGAGTATTCAAATGAATATTTGAAGTGATTTGAGTTTAAATGAATTTTTAGATAATTTTGGATGAATTAAGAAATTTTATGTGATTTTGTTAAAATTATTTGCAATCCCACCTAAATGTATGAGATTTGAAACTTCGTTTTTTTAACTAGTAAACTCTAGCAAAACACTCTAAAATCACTAGAAATATGTTATTTAAAATATTTTCAATAACAATGGATTTTGTAAGACTTTTTAAATTTTTGTTTCAATAACACTGGATTTCATAAGATTTTTTAAAATTTTGTTTGAATAACACTGGATTTATTATTTTAATACAAATCATTTCAAATTCCACTTCCAATGCACTCCCCCAATTCCAATAAATCTATGAGATTTGAAACTTCGGTTTTGTTAACTAATAAACTCCACAAAAACATTATAAAATCACTAGGAATCTGTTATTTAAAATATTTTCAATAACATTGGATTTCGTAAGAATTGTTAACAAAATCTCATTAGGAATTTTTTTTTTTGTTTTGTTAGCATTTATTAATAGTGATTTGGAAGCTACAAAATTCATGATATTATGTTTTCCCAAAAAAAATTGGTGACTAAAACTTAACCACATCATAATTTTCTTCATCTTATAAATATATGACATATTCATTCATAATTTTCTCGTACAATAAATAGTCATATACATTTTTAATTTAGTCATTGTGTTTTTTATTCATCCAAAATGTTAATTATCGTTATATGTTTTTAACTAAACTGTTGATTATTGTTGTGCATGATATGGTTCAGTAGCAAGGATTTTCTCTTATGTAAATAAAGAATATCCCCAATGGTCAACAAAACATGTTTTAGAACATCTGTAATTTTCTTTTATTTCTATTTCTCGTGACAAAAAAAAAAGATATGGTTCGGTATTGCGTCCAAACTTGAATAAATGATGTCTTGCTAAAAGAACAAAAAGTAAATTGCAGTCATTAATATGCTCAATTTCCCACACTCGCAATATTTACCCATTGATTCAGAGAAAATCATGGTGGTGCATGGACCGGTCTTCGGGATGATCCACTAACGGAGAATGAGACATCGTCTATTCGTGATGGTGCAGGGACCGTCACCTCCGGGTCGTGGTGTTAAACCAAGCCCATCGGTGAGTCATCTCATCTAGTCTCTAAACGTCGACCGGAAACCTACTTACCATTGCTACAATTGTCATGGCTCCGAAGACCATCCATTCCCTTTTGTCCAAATTCTGAGGTCCGAGTGGGTGGCGGCAAAGATTCGTTCCTCCTGTCATTTCGGTTATGTCACCGAGACATCGGAGTCTCTTTCCGGCGAATTTGCAGCTTGCGGCGGTGCATAAGTTATTTAGGTTTATCTATTAAATTTCTATGGTTTTCAGAATTTTAAGTTTTGGGTCTGGGCCTAAACTAGTTTTTTGAAAAACCCAGCCGGATTGATCTGTTGGGCTGAAGTATTTTACATGATTAGTTTTTGGGCTGGATAGATTGTATTTAGGCTTTATATTTGGATCTAATAAAAATAAATCTTTTATAAAAAAAAATCATGAGACTAAAAAAGGGTCAATTTCATGGAGATGTACTTCTACCAAAGTAATTACACTTTAGTTGACTTTGTGCTTTTGGTGTACTATACAGAGGAAAGAGAAATTTTTTCTCTCCATCATACCCTTATTTTTCTATATAATTACACTTTACCCTTTTCTCTATCCTGACATGTGTCAGATATTGACATTTGACTTTTTTTCTCACCTTCAATCTTTAAAAACCAATTACTTGATAATATATATATCCAAAAAAACTAAAAATTATACCAAAATTCTTAACTTTTTATACTCTATAAATAGACACTTGTTTTGTTTAATTTGGACACAAGAAAAAAAAAACAAGTTTCATGACGTCTGTGTACACGACANCATAAATGTACATGATGCTTGTGTGTACAACCTCGCGTATCATGC
>OVAV01001697.1:0-12697 GCA_900406375.1 Iberis amara
TATATATATATATATATATATATATATATATATGTATACACACATATTTTTAATTATATTTTCGTTGTAAATAAGTTATTTATTTTAGAATATAGTGTTTTGATATTCTGATTTTTTAATTATATTTTAAATAGTTAAATAAAATTTTAACTAATTATATTTTACATAATTATATAAAATATAATTTTAATCATATTTTCTTTTTAAATAAGTTATTTATTTTAATATATAGAATTTTTTGTTTTTGGTTTTTTAAGGAGTCATAAATAGTGTTTAGATATAGAGATAGTGTGAGTGGCAATACATGTAATTAGTTATCAAAATAAAGAGTTTTTTTAAATAATTGTCTTCCCTTTTAATATATAGGAGATATTTTAATTTATAGTGTTTTGATTTTCTGATTTTCTAATTATATTTCTAATAATGAAATAAAATTTTAACTTATTATATTTTAAATAATTATATAAAATATAATTTTAATAATATTTTCGCTTTAACTAAGTTATTTATTTTAAAATATAGAATTTTTATTTTTTATTTTTTTAAAGAGTATAAATAGTGTTTGGATATAGAGATAGTGTGAGTGATAATACATGTAATTAGTCAACAAAATAAATGGTTTTTACAAAATTATTGTATTCCATTTTAATATATGAGATTTTTTGAAATGCTGTAGAAAATTTTTCGTTTTAAATGATGGCAATAAGTTTTTTAAAAATAAAAGCCATATACTGGCTTTTGAAAAAAAAATTAAAACGTAGATCAAATTAAAACATTAGGCTGTAAAATATTTTAGGAATTTGGAAAAATTTTATGGCACTAAAAATTTGATTTGAGAAAATGAGCTGTAGAAACTTTTTTTTCTAAAATCTTTAAATTCTCTGCAGTCTAATCACCAAACTCGTAATTTTTATGCCAACCGATTATATGCTTTATTTAAACAAATACTAAATATAGAAACAAAAGTATCTTTTGATCTGTACCGATTGTATAATCGGTCTATAATAGAATCCGAAAAAGGAAAAAGGAGAGAAGGAGAAACAGTGACTAAAAGAAAGGAAAAGTGATGTAATGTTATAAATGTTGTCGATGACAGTCCAACAAGCATCTTCAAAAGTCCACAAGAACATATGTAACGAAAAGAAAACAATTATATATTTATATTATGCATATTTGAATATAGATGATAAAAAAATATATTTTCGAGCTTATAAATATGAAATATCACACTCATTTTCCCCAACCTTCACCTTTCTTCCATAATAAGTAAACTCAAAACCTCAAACAAAAAAAGCTTACATTAATCATCATCAGAATAAAGGAATGAAAAGTGGTTTGCTTATGGGCAATGAATTTGTAGACGGACAAGAAAGGACCCTCACTGTTCGGAAAACATCTCTGTTTTTTGCCGGCGACGGTTTCACTGTTTATGACTCCAAGGGCAGTTTGGTATTTCGGGTGGATTCTTACGGCGGTCCCAACAATCGCGACACCGACGAGGTTGTCCTCATGGACGCTCACGGACGCTGTCTCCTTACCCTCCGACGAAAGGTTCATTCTTTTATATATTATAATCAATCGTTCAATATTTATATGACTATTCTATTCACTAGCTAGTTTGTATGAAACAGAGGCCGAGTTTGCGACGGAGATGGGAAGGATATATCGGGGAGAGAACGGAGGGGCAGAAACCGATCTTCGGAGTGAGGAGAACGTCGATAATCGGAAGGAGCGGCGTGACGGTGGAGATGTACGGTGAGTATCGGTGCAGCGAGTACTTGATTGAAGGTAGTTTCGGGCAAAGAAGTTGCACGGTGGTGGAAGCGGAGACGAGACAGAAGGTGACGGAGATACGACGCAAAGTGGATACGTCAACGAATGTGATGCTTGCAAAAGACGTTTTCTCGTTGAACATAAAACCAGGCTTTGATGGAGCCTTTGCTATGGGATTGGTTCTCGTGCTTGATCAAATCTACGGCGACGATCTCATCCAAGTTGGTGAAGAACAGGTGCACCCTTCCCTAGACGATCATTGATTTCTTCTTCTTCTTATCCTATGACTTCTTGCCAGCTTGAAAGAAACGTTTTCGTCTTTCACGTTGCTGTAATGTAATTTTATTTCAATAATTCAATTACGGAAGAAGTTTGTTGTACATGTCAAAAGTTATTAGTGCTTTTGTTGGTGAGTTAGGCAAAAAGTTGGAACTTATATATTTCAAACCAGTTCCAAAAGTTCAAAAAAGATAATTAAAGGCATGAAACACAAAAGTTATTCAAGCTTCATACTCCATATGTAGACATAGCCTTTTACACTTGTAACAAATATTGTCGTATAAGATTTCTCTCTCTGGTTGATTTTTTCTTCCCAACTCTCTTCTCTCTCCAAAGAAGACCTGCGGCGGAGAAATCTCAGGCGAGACCGACAACCCACCTTTCAAGCGAGCCACAACCGCGTGCGCCGAGATCTTAGGGCTCAGCGACGAGTCCAGAGCCAGCGAGCTTACCTTGTCATTTTTTTCCCACCGGCGAAACAACCGGTTCTCTCTTCCTCTTTTTTTGGTGTACGACGAGTTCTAGTGAGAGTGTAGAAGCTCTAAAGCGGCGGATCCGGCCAGATCTACTGACGGTGAGGAGCAGGAACGACGACGCGGCTAGGAGCGGAGGACCTCGAGGCTGAGTGGGCTTGATCCGCTGGAAGAAAGAGAGGCGGGACGTTTGCAGTGTGGGAGCGGGAACCGCATGCACGGTGAGCCACCGCTAAACCGGGTCGGATGGTAGTTCAAGCTCGTTCTCACTCATGCCGGAAAACTACCATTCGCCACTGACACTGCTCGAGGAGATCTCTTACCTATTTCGTTCTTCCACTCAAACTATGTTCTCGCTGCCGGCGGCGGTGACGGTGGAGTGTCATCGCCGCTTCGGAGGTGTAGCCTGGTCGTCGGATGGCTCCGGTGAGATTCGCAGTAGCGGCGGTGCCGACTGGATCTAGGGTTCTCCTAGAGATGTCTAGGGTTTTCCCTATTTAAGTTCTGGGCCTCGATTTAGATTAGGAAGGCTCAAATTTCCGAGCTTGTTAAGAGTTTGTAGAGGCTTTTTATTTTGCTGTTTTGGGTCTGAATTTTAAAAGGCTTACATTTGGATATATATAATTAAAACCTTTATAAAAAAAAAATTAAACAAATATATGTATCAAACACTATGGTTTATTTTACCCCATAACCATTATGCTCCTTTCTCCTACATTTTAAAATTACCACGAAGTCTTCTCATGCGTTGGCGGTTCCTTTTATTCGACGATCTATATCACTTTTCCCGGTTCCAGTTTTCAAAAAAATTATATATTTGATTCGTGGTTTCTTAAAGTTCCAGAGGAGCTGCTCTGTTTCCTTTTATAGATAGTATTTGGATTCACATCAAAAAGAATCACCAACCGTTGATTGACAAGAATTATCCCCTTCACCTAATCTAACTTGTCGAAGTTTGTAGCCTTGTCATTTGGATCCATCTTTCAATTGTTCCATGGCTTGTTTCATCTTAACACTAAAGTTTTGAGTGGTTTTTTTCTTTCCTTTTATCGGTATGTTTAACGATACTTTGCGTTTGATTTTGCTTTTGAAGATTTAGTTCGTCCGTCGACTTTTATCTTGGAATCATAATATATAATAGAAAAGTTTTTGCTCTCCTCTTATAACTCCACCTCATCATGTTTTTATTGTGGGCTCCACACAAATACAAATACATTTTTAAATATTTTACCAATATAAAAAATAAATTTAATTTATGAAACTAATACTCATAAGCACATCAACGTAGAAGCTATTTATCATATACATCTCATCAAAAAACGTTTATCCTTTTCTCCTCTTTTATGAAGCAATGTTTATAAACTTCGTTTGTCTTCCTCGCATATTTTGCAACTTCTAAACTTGCATTTGGGAATATATATTAGTGTGTTATCATGAAAGTTGTTTTTAAGCAATAATGAAGCAAGTAGACTAAATGAAGTCCCATAACAAAAAATATATCATTTTCATAAATGTAAAAAAGAATTATTGACATCAACGCAGTAGTGATTACTATGCTCTATATATGAATATACTTCTAATGCATTATTGATTAAATGCATGATATAGGTCAATAGAGAACTTTGGCATTATTAAAAGAAACTTAACGACCATAAAATATGGAAAAGTGAAACAAATGATGATAAAAAAAACAATCTATTTTTAAAGATATTATACTTTTTTTCTTTTTCTTGAAAATCTTGGCGTTATAGATCAATCATCAATACATAACTTGGCGTTATAGAGGTGTCTATGCTTTTTGATGGCTCTGATTTGTTACTCTTCTAGTTGTTTATCAATTACCGACTCAATATTAACTTTGTGTCGTTCTTTATGTTTAATCCAATAGACAGGAAAAAAAAAAAAATAGTAGGCATGTGAAAACAAACTCATTACCGAGTAGAAATGCCTTGAGAACGGGCTCGAACCTATATTAAGCTGAGAGCCTGAAATGCATCCTAACTTTTGTGTTGTTCCTTATTTGAAAATGTAAGTTTGGTTGTAAATTGAAAGGGTCACATTGGAAATGTAAGTTTGGTTGTAAATTGAAAATATAATCAAATTGAAAGGGTCACATTGGAATAAACAAGAATTAAAGTTAAAAGGCTGATACTATAATGCAAGCCCAAACAAAAATAAAACGGACCCAACAAATAACCACCAAAAAAGTTTCCATGAAAACCTAAAACCTTAAACCTCCGGTTGTCTCTCTAATCAGTTTCCGTCGATAGCCTCCTGGTAATCTCCATCTCAGGGATCTGAATTTCTCTCCTTTTCCGGTCACTTCTCCGGCTTATGTTCGTCGAAATCTTAGCTCAAGTTTGGCTGTGTTATTATATTCGCTCTCAGAGAGTTTTTATGGTTTAATCCTATTGAGTTTTCTTAGGTATTTTCGATTAAGCTAGATACGTATCGGGAGTCTTCATACTCTAGTTGATATCTCTCACTCTCATCTTTTCGTAAGAATTTCTATTTGAAGCTGCTTTGTAGATATTTAGAATATTATCCCTTGGTATTGCTCGACGCAAGATGCTGAGAGAATGATTGGTTTGTAGATTTTACAAATTGCAGAGACTGAAGATTTGGGGAAATTTATAAGCTACATGTTGTCAGGATCACTATACTGGCATGTTTAGTTCGAGAGAAGCCGTGGATCATGCTATCTCTGCGACCCATTCGCAGATTCTGTCATTCTTCAGCCATTCGTAGTCGTATTGCATCGATCTCTTATGTCCCAGTTGAATCTGATCAGCTCCCAGGTTTGAAACCACTTGAGGAACCTGCCCTTGTCAAGCTTAAATCTGAACGAGACCCTGAGAAGCTATTCAAGCTCTTTAAAGCTAATGCCACTAACCAGCTGGTGATTGAGAACCGATTTGCTTTTGAAGATACGGTTTCTAGATTAGCTGGAGCACGTAGGTTTGACTTCATAGAGGATATTCTTGAGCATCAGAAGACACTTCGACAAGGTAGACGTGAGGGCTTCATTGTTAGGATTATAATGTTGTATGGGAAGGCTGGAATGACTAAGCACGCACTTGATACTTTCTACAATATGGATTTATATGGATGCAAGAGGACTGTTAAGTCCTTCAATGCCGTTTTGAAAGTCTTAACTTTGAAACCTGACCTGCTCACCATCCAAGTGTTCCTTCACGATATCCCTTCAAAGTATGGAGTCGAAATTGATGAAGTTTCTTTTAACATTGTCATTAAATCTTTCTGTGATATGGGATATCTTGACAAGGGTTACCTGGCAATGATGCAGATGGAGAAATCAGGGTTAAAACCAGATGTATTTACATATACTACACTTATATCGGCGTTTTACCACCATGAGAGGTATGTGATTGGAAATGGATTGTGGAACCTTATGATCCTCAAGGGTTGTAGGCCTAATCTCACTACCTTTAATGTTAGGATTCAGTATTTAGTGAATAGGAGACGAGCTTGGGATGCAAATGATCTGTTGTTGTTAATGCCAAAACTCAACATAGAACCGGACAACATAACATATAACATGGTTATCAAAGGGTTTTTCCTTGCGGGGTTCCCTGAAATGGCGGAAAGGGTTTATACAGCAATGCATGGTAAGGGATACAAACCAAATGTGAAGATCTACCAGACAATGATCCACTATTTGTGTAAGGCAGGAAAGTTTGATTTGGCTTATACGATGTGTAAGGATTGTATGAGAAAGAAGTGGTACCCAAACTTAGACACAGTTGGTAAGTTGATGGAGGGGCTTGTGAAAAGGTGCAAAATTGATCAAGCTAAGTTGATTATGGGATTAGTTGAGCAAAGAGTCCCTCCTTTCAGCTCAAAACAGTTGCTCACGATTAAGTCGATTTTGTAATGTTTACGACAATGCGGTGAAAGTATTCTTTATTTCTTTCGTCCTGAGTTTTTTTTGTATAGATTATATGTAACACTAACTTGTTATTAGATTCAACTGTTTGTTCTTCAGTATTAATAAATTGGAAACTCTCAATTGATACTCAGTGATTCATGGATCTAAGTTTTGCTTGTACAGATGTAATTTCTGTAACAAAAAAAAGAGAGGATGGTAAAGGCATTACTAGCCCAGGAGTTCAAAAAATGGCCCATAGATTATTCTTATCTTCAGCCCAAAGATTCTCAATTCACTATAAAGAAACCAATTAAACAATAAGAAATATACATCAATTCATCTGGCGCTAATATATTGAAACATTCCCGCCAAAAAAGCTCAACAAACCTAAAAATGTTGGCGCTATAGATTTATTCAGCCATCTTCATGAATCTATCGCCACCGCGAGACTCGATTCAGGAACGATTTACTTCATCCACATATAGTGCATTTGCATTTGCATTTGTGTGTGCACACCAGATGTTTGATGAATTGCTCGAATAGTGTCGATTCAAAATGTATGGTAGAAAAGGGTATCAACTGGTAAAGGATTTCGCGAGCGGAGAGAAGGGACACCTCAAACCGTTTAACGTAAGTCTTCGATCAAACTAGGAAGCTTGTCCAGTTTAGGCTGAGTTATTAAACTTGAGTTGGAAATTGAGCCATTGCTAGACGATTGTTTAGATGATCTTAGTTATTAATTCTCTAACTAACAGAGCAAGCTCTTTGACGAGACAATCGAAGAATGTGACCAGAATCACCATCTTATTCAGTCTTTAATAAGGTATATAATTCTCTCTTCTTCTTATTCGTTTTGTTATTCTGATTGATATTGAGGTTGATGTTTCCACTTACAGGAAAATGCAACAAGAAGGTTTAGATGTTCAGAACAACAGAAACGCAGACCACTATGGAGCACTGATTCATCACCTTGCTTTGATCCGCAACAAGCGCTGCCTCATGGCTTATGTGTGAGAACTGAGAACCACTCCACTTTTGCTACCAAATCTGAACACAGTCAGTTTCTAACAAATGGCATTGGCACGCAGGTACAACCGAGCAGAAATTGTGCGTGATTTGGCCTGGAGAGTAGGACTAGAACTTCTCGAACTTCCTTCAGAAATCCAAGAGAAGCTCACAACACTCGAGAAGGAATACTTCAAGAACCATTCGGTAGCTCTAAAATCCTACATGGGAAAACTAGGAATCGAGTTGAATGTTGTAAGTCCTCTTTCCACATTAAGTAACTATATGGTCTAATGTAACGTAGTTAATGTAGTTTTGATCCATTTCTTGAAGGATATGGTGCCTCCTAAAGATCCTTACATCAAGGTTAGAGTTGTGGATGATATTGACGAAGGAATAGTGCTTAATGACAAAACAACAAATTTTGCTCGTCACTCTATGCATTTCCTCAAACGAACTGATGCGGAACCATACATTGCTCGGGTCAGTGTTTTTTTTCTTCTTAAAACTAGAATGATAATCTAAAAGATTTTAAGTAAAAGAATTGAAGAAAGTGTTTCTCATAACAGGGCCAAATGGAGGAGCTGACTGGTTGAATGATAATTATAAGGAGAAGGTGTAGTCTGATGAAAAGGAATGTATGCCTTTGTGTTATTCATACATTATACTTTTTCTATTACAAAGATATCTTTGTTATAAGTTGATATGGTCTCTTACCTCTAAAGTTGATATGGTCTCTTACCTCTAAGACTTAAGAGTTAGATTTTTTTTTTTGGTCAAACCAAAACTTATATTAATAAGCTTTTTAGATAGAGTTTTACACTCTAGAGAGTAGAAATCACAAACAGAGAGCAATGTTGACTTTGCTATTTGGTCAGTAGCTAGATTGTCTAAATGGAGAATAAAAGAAAAAGAAATAACTTGGAAATAAGAGATAAGATTTGAAATATTTTGGAGGAGACATTTCAGCTCAAGAGTAACTCCTTTAGAGTTGATGAGCGAGACGAGTCTTTGAGTCCGAGAAAACACGGATGTGTGATATACGAGTGGAGACAACTTGGGACAAGGCCGAACGAAGTGCCAGTGCTTCCGCAACTAGAGGGGATGGAGTGAACATACATGAAGAGTTAGATCCTTTGAACATACATGAAGAGTTAGATATCTAAAATTAGATATGTAAAGGTTTCTAAAATGTTGGTGGCGAGTTTTCAAAATTTTTAAATGCAAAATTAGATATGTATTTATTAGAAAAGTGTAATTATTATTATTTTTTTATAATTTATTTGAACTTTTTAGCCTGATAGAGTATTTATTATCGGCATATCCATGTTTGTCTCAAAATTCCCCCTGCTACGAACTCTTTGAATGTTTTGTAAACAATTTATCCTTGGGACGAAATCGCATGGCTCTCACGAAGAAATGGGCATCGTTAATCTCCGTCATTGCTTCGTCGTTTTTCTCATTCCTCATCGTCTTCCAGATTCCTCTTTTCAGGTAACATTTCAATACCATCCATCGTTCAAATTGCTTGTGGCATTGCATTAGGGTTTCCATGTGTATCGATGTAAATTGGATTTTTAGATTCACATGCTACATTATGTGGATCTCATTGCGTTTGGATATCAGAGTAGCGTGCAGGAACAAGAGCTGCGAAACACCATTGGAAGTGTTCTCTTCTCAATTGATTGGAACTGAACTCATTCCTTCCTCTTTCCTCAAGCTCCTCCTTTATCCAGGTGCCCTTGTCAAGTCTCTTATTTCTGGCTCCGGAATTCCCAACTATCACAACTTGCTCAAGTTGTACAGTTTCCACGACATGAATAACGCCTCTTTCTCCTCCGATATCCATCATCTTGAGGTCTCTAGAGACTAGAGTTGCCTTTTTTAATCCAATAATGTCTCAATGGGTTTCATTTATTTCTGTTGGGTTTGCTCAGGTGTTTGCTGGGAGTTGTTTATGCCTGCTAGGAGCTTTGCTAAGCCTCTTTAAACCCATGAGAATTAGCTTCATTGGAACTCTTTTGATATATTGGGGCCTTCTCAGAGAGATTCTTCTATTGGAGCAAAGAAACCTGTCTCGAGTCTACCCAACCTTGTTTCTCGCATCTCTGTCTGCATTTCTCTCCATACGAAGCGATGTAAGGAAAATCATCCAATGTTGCAGATCTAAACCCTTTTCTAAATCCATATAAGCCACAACAGTAGACAACAGAGAAACAGTGTGGTGGATAACCCATTTTCATCTTGAATGTGCAACTACGTTTCGTTTTTCTCTTTCATCTCATTTTCATTATGAATGTGAATACTTACATACCAGTGGCCTCATCTCTTTGAAAAAGTCCATATTCCATAGCAAAAAAAGAAAACCACAATCTTGTTACTGTTTACAGATGGGTAAACTAAGAACAGATGTCTGAATATGATACAATTGTAAGGAATAGCAGCACACATACACAAAGAGGAAGGCATAACCCTTTAGTCACAGATCTCTAGGATCCTCTTCTGCTTCGGCTGCCAGAGCCTTGAACCAAACAAGATGGTCCTCCGCTTGTATCTGCTCCTTTAAGTTTCTCTGCTTTCAGAACCTCAGCTTCATCCATCAGCATTGCTAACTATACAACACACAAGTTTCAAACCCAACACAAAGACAGTATCCATACAAGAGTTTACGAGGAGACATGTACCCGGGTCTTGTTCTCCCTCAGCCTATCTTGAAGTGCGTTTATGGCAGGGCTCAAGCTGAAAAAGAATGAAGCCCATGTATTTACAATGCAATAAATGACATCAAATGTTTTCAAACACTTCACTAACCAGTATTCAATCAGCTTGCACATGGAAGCCTGATATGTCGATGTGTTGTGAATGAAAGCAAGAGGATGAACTTTCCCGTCTCTAGAAGGAGCATTTGCAGTCAATCTCTATTATTAGGTATCAATAAGATGTGAAAAAAGAAAGATATGAATTGAAAACCTCGTGCTCTGCAAGACGGATTGGTGGTACGCTGCTCTTTCCTCCTCGTAGAGTACTCGTTGCAGGTCCTTAAAAGATGCTAAAGGTGAATTGAGTTGAAGAAGATATGAAGTCGGTAAAACATGAAGTGGAACTTCTTTTCTAACATATCCCACACCGCTGCACGCACGTAATATTAGCTTATGTAGTTAAGTAAGCATTGTTTATAAGCCCAAACGTGCAAGTTGATCAAAACCTGGTTTCCAAATTTGAACGAAGCATTGCCTCTTGCATGCTTTCAGACATGTCTAATGAGTCAATTTCTATAGCTGAGCTGTAGTTTCCACTTGTTCCATCTCTCCTGGTGCTATTGGCCTCAGCATCGTTAACAAAAAAAGCCCCAAAATCTGAAGCTCGTCCTCCCCCCTACTTGGTCATACACATATTCAAAGCTCAAACATCATTGTCTATATATATTGACAATTGGTTCCGTCAGAATGCCATGATTGTCTCAAGAAATTGGAAACCGAGTCAAAGAATGGCACAAATTATAATGCCATAGAGAGAAGTTCAGACCTTTGTAGCTGTATCACTTGTATCTTGCTCAGGATTGTCTCCCCGAGCAGAAGAGGATCTCTGGTATATAGAGTCAGAAGAACTTAATGAAGATTCTAAATCGATGACAGAATCTTTATTTGCAAGTACTAGGCTCATTGATTTAGGAGTACTATTGGGCTTCCCATCAGAGGACTGAAAAGCGATAACTTGGATTCTACCAACCTGGAAACATCAACTAAGCCAGTTAGTTCATCAAGACGTTTAATCAACTCATAGTAAATAGTAAATACTAACCTTATTTGCATCTTCACTGAAACATGAAAATATGAGGCCAATAAAACCAGAATCTAAGAGCTGATACATTGCTTGTGTCCGAACATCTGCAGCAGAATATAAAGAAGAGATTAAGCCATGGCAGAGAGACTTGCTTAGGTTACAATGATGATACATACCGACATGAGAAGGAAGAACAGTGATGTGAGGATGGGAGTGATACCATCCTATAACCCGTGTTGTTCTGCCTGTTGATATGGTCATTCTGTGTCGATGTTCATTAAGGAAGACTACCAAACACTCTTTGTCTAAATCCAAAACAAGCACTACATATAGAGAAAACGAAATCAAGCAAAGAAGGATATATCAGCCTGAGCTGAAGCAGCAGCTAGCTGTTCAGGGTTGGTTTCTACTCGATCTTTCTGCCGATCAGAGCGTGACTGAGGCGATGCTCCCCATATCAGAGCTGTGGCACTTCCGTTTTTTGAGTACTAATCAATTCAAGATTCATAAAACATCTATCAATTCCATATATTCGATTATTTGGCAATTCAAAGTAAATTCGAAACCTCGATGTCGCCGAGAAGGAGACCCATAATTTCTTCGGTCTCGGTGGATAATGCGTGAGTAAGGCAAGTCAACCAGACATCCTCCGTCATATTAACACATGTAAGAGACATTACTTACGGAGAGATCGTACGATTACTTTCCCAGATTCTCTTCGATTTCTCTACTGGAAGATGAAGATTTCTACGAATTTAGCATACTTCGATTGGGTTTTAATACTCTACACGCGTTCTACAGTGTTCCCATTCACAAGTCAGATCTCACCGTACAAATATTTCAAGTGTGTTCCTCTACTTGATCAATATCACTTACATTTTTTTTTTCCCTTTTAGTATAAAACATTCTTTTTTATTTGTAAACTACACAAAAGTGTTATTTTTATCTTAAGGGAAAAAAATACCAAGAAGAACAACTTAATAAATTGTGGGTTGTGATTAACTTCAAGAAAACATTCACACTAATAAATGAACATAAGAAATCAAATATATGGTCAAATGTATCATTTGTTCATATCCAGGACCGATCTTGGAATTTTGGGGGCTTGAGACAAAATAAAAATATTTTAGGCTAATATTTCATGTATTTGTTATTTGGGCCACTATTATTTTTTTATACAAAATTTGGGGGCCTATAAAATCTTAAAAACTATGTAAAATAAAATTAAAAAATTGAGGGCCTGAGACCTAGATCTTATTGGTCTTGGCCCAGGACCGGCTATGTTCATATCACTGCTACATCTAACCAAATCCTAAGGAAACTCAATGATAGGTTGATTTTCAAACAAAATTTCCAATTAAATAGTAAATACCATGAATGAATTGATATTAGCGTCTTTGATGCTGTTATAAATAGGTTTTTCAAAATTTAAAGCTATGCTCAAATAAGAAAAAAATCTATTATATAAAGAAAGACTTTAGATTTCACAAGGTGA
>OVAV01001699.1:0-12695 GCA_900406375.1 Iberis amara
CGTGGAGTGCTATCAATACTACTTTTTCTTGTAGTGACATTAAAGGTTGTACGGGATTCATAATCCCTATTAGCAACAGATTCATTTCTCTTTAATTAGAATAGACAAGAATAGGTCTAGGTTAAATCAAGAGTATAAATACTCATTTCTTTGTAATATTCTCTTTAAGTTTTATGAAAGTCTGAATCTTTATCTTCTCTCTTTGAGCCTAAAACTATTCTCTTAACTAACACAGAAAAAAAAAGAATCTCTCGCTATCGATTTATTGAAACTCTAGATCTACTTGCTTTGCTTGGCGGCGGCGCCGGACCCTCGTCGGCTCCGCCTCCCCTCGTCTCTTATGTGTTGTCTTTAGTTTGTTGGTCGTAGTATGTGGCTTGCGTTTGGTGCAGTGAAGCTTCTGTCTTTGCCGGAGATGTGGAGATCGTGGTTGAGCGTTGTTGGGCTCGGAGTTGCTGCTGACGGAGAGGCCGCCGGACCTCTAAGGCTAACGGGTTTTGGCTTTCCTTCCCGGTAGCTTCCTCTGTCCCAGCAAGGTTAGATCTTGTCTCTCCCTGCTAGCTTCCCTCGTCTCGGTCTTGTTCCTTTCGGAGGTTGTAGCTAGATCAGTTCGTGTGCGATGGTAGGTGGCTTGGTCTGTGGGTGAGCCTTTAGGTCGCGGTTTTCTGGCCTGTTAGCTTCAGTCTATAAGCTCTTTTAGTCCCTGTTTCGAGGGTTCTTGGATGTTCTTTGGCTGGGTCTCGTCTGTTGGGAGTGGTTGTTAGTTCTTTAGCCTATGTTGGAAGCTTCGCCCTTCACTCGTCTTTTGGTGTCGGTTTAGTGTTGTGGCTTGGAACGTTGTTGTGATTGTCACTAGTCTCGGTTGTTTTGCCTCTCTGCTTTTGGCTAGGTTATGTTCCTTTTCAGGATCGATCGTTTGTCGGCGTCTTCTGAGGTTGGTTGTCCCTGTAAGAGGTTTTCGCTCCTTCTCGCTGATAGGTTAAGAATTTAATCCTAAACTATACTGCANATGCCCACTATTATGCATTAAAACCGAGTAATATCACTCGCTACATTTCAGGTGTGATCGATACCTTCTCTATGGTGAGACTTCATTTTGGCATTTAATCGGTCTTCTCTTATCGAGTTTCGATCTTGCCTTCCCGGATTTCTATTGGTGTTCCTCATGTCGTCAGGTTCCCATTGTCTGGATAAATGGTCTCCGTTTCTTCATCTAAGAGGTAGTTTAATGGAATTTTAGGAGGATTCTTAGGCTTGGTATTTGTTTAGCTTTGTCCTTGGAGCTTGCAATTTGCGTGGAGTTGTTTCGTTTGCTTTAGTGTCTTGAGTGGTTCTTCGTTCCTTGCTTGTGAGAGTTGCTATATTTCCAAGTTTCATACTAATCGATGTTTGGCTTCTTCTTTTGTTTTCTATGTATTTCATCTTTCACTCTTGGTTGTTTTCGGGTTTTGACTCCTGAAATTCCAAGCTCCTTCAGTTGAAATTTGCGGGCTTAGTTTACTGTTTTATCGTGTTGTAATCTTTTCGTGTTGTAATCCTTCGGTTAGTTTTATTATTAATAAAGATGAACAAAAAAAAAAAAACTATTCTCTTAACTTTCACAATAGTGCTTAGAACCAGAATTAGTACAGTAGAAGTAATAGAGATGTCGCAAAATGTTATTTATTTTACCGTATTTGTTAAGAGTCGACTCATAATCTAGAGCTTAAACATTATATTGTCCAACAATAAGTTTTGAATCATAGAAGATATTCCAGGTTTATCAGATGATAAAAGTACAAACATGTATACTTAAAACTGGAGAATTGAACTCATCTGTCGTCATATTCATCGCTCATCTTTTTGTAAAACCAATGAAGGAAAAAGATGGCGAGCAGAAAGACCATAAAGATGTAGCAAGATTTTCCTCTTTCACTTCTCTCATCCAATGTACTATCCCTCTCTTCGTTCCGCTCCTCCTCCATCAACCTTACTGTAACATTCTTTGCCGTGCATCCGCAGATTTCACATACACTGTCAAAAACACAACAAAGGTGAGTCTTCAAGATGAACCATTAGCATTAGTAGGCTTTTATAATACTCGGGGAGATTGAATTTGTTACCTGTTTCCTCTTAGTTTGAACCAAGCTTCTGCACAATGAGAATGGGCAAGGCCAAGTTCGTTTTTGCATTTGCAACCAATTTCAATCAAGTCTGGACTTACTGACTCACCAGAAACTACACCATCGGCCGGTGACTGATCAGAACCAAAATGACAAATTCTGCAAATGCTTTGCCTGTTATCACTTTCTCCTCCACAGCTCAAATCCACAGTGTGAAACTCCTTAGTCTTTGCTTTCGAAGTATAACTCTCTGCCTCATGGTGGCAGCTTACGGCTGTTAAATTATCCCCAACTTCTTCAGTATGAGTTGAAAGGTTACTGCATCTAACACCATCTATGACCATTCTTGAATCATTTTGTTCTTCAATGCACACCTTTTTTGAGATAGAGCCACTGCTCTGACCCTTATCACCAGCAGAATCACTCGAATTCTCACAAACACTGATTAATTTCGAACAACCTTTCGGGTCCATTTAATTCATATATACCAGAATCAAAGAGGGTTTTAGTTCGACAACTCCACAAGTTTCTACAATAACCAAAATTTAAACCCTCTTAGTATCAGACAGAAACAACATTCCCAAAACTGAAAACCCTGTAATAGCTCCAACATATGATTTCTGTTTCATAACATCTCCAATGTTTAGTACTCGAGAACCCTAAAACTCTAATTAAAGCTGAACAAAGTCATAAGAACAAAAATCAAACCTTACCCAGAACCCAAATCCACTTCAATGACAAAGTGACCAACTTTAAGCAGTTTCAGAGAATCAGGGACAACAAAGTCCCACATAAGGTTTCTTCTTTCTTTCAGCAACAAATAATTACAAATCGCATCTAATCAGAAAAACAAACGCTCTTCGCTACATTTCCTGTAAAAATGCCCTGATTTTTTTTTTTTCTTTTTCTCAATTGCAATTCATCTTACGTTTCGATAAAAAAAATCTCTGCTTTCCATTTGAGGCAGTAAAATCAAAACATATTGTGTAAATTTAGTTGAGTTAATGAAAGTCTTTTTTCTTGAAGAAGGTAAGGAGGAGCTAAACAAAACAAAACAAAGTTTGGTGAAGATGAGAACAACTATTATTTTATTTTATTTTGTTGATAAAAGAACAACTACTATCAACTCTAATTCAAACTAATTAAACTACTATATAAACTAAAGGGGAAATTATGTGTAATACCATAAAATCAAATAAGTTTATATCATATACCATATATATTGGTATAATTTTATAAAAAATATCCTATATCACTTTTAGGCTTTTTACACTGCTATTCTTACCATTTTTTGATGTTGATTGTTAAAAAAAAAAAAATTCAAATTTCCACAAAGTCAGCAACATCTCGGATAGACAAATAAATGATCCGTTAATGGATATTGTCCACAATTCCACCTATTGAAACAAGATGTTGAGTCTGTCCATGAGGAATCGATTGCAGAGAGAGAGGCGAGAAGAACTGATTCAGATCTGATGGACGATAATAGCCGAAAATTGCCACAAGAAAAGAGTCCATTGTTGTTCACCAGGCCAGAAACATATCGAGTGGACAAGCAAAAGATCTGTTAACTGATATTGTCCATTAGTCAGATGTCCACCTAGCGAAAGAAGCTAATGAGTCTGTCCACAAGTAATCGATTGTTGAACAAGAGCGGAGAAGCACTTGTTCAGATCTGGTGGACGAGAATAGCCGAAAACCATCTACGACAAGAGATCCCAATGTTGTCCACGAGGGCAGTCAAATACCGGATGGACAAGAAAACGCTTCAGCACCTGCTCCTGTCCATGGATCGCCTGTTCACCCATCAAAACACAGTTTGTCCACTACAGTAGTTTGTCCACACAAAGTTTTCTACACCACTAATACAAATACTTAAATGAAGATGGAGGTGAGCTCAAACAAACAACATTGATGGCTTTTTTTATTTGTTAGCTCATTTTAATTAAAATTATAGAGTTTTTGTTATAATTAGCCCATCCCATCCCTATTAACTAGCATTAAATGCTCCTCTCACAAACCAAACTCTCCCAAGAGAAAGAAGGAAAGAGAGGGACAACATGGTAATTTCGACCATGCCACAAGGACAATGTTTATGGTATATCTCATAACAAAAAGTGATTATGATATTTTGTACAAAAAAAAAACATGAAATTATGGTATATCTAGTTAAAATCCCTAAACTAAAACATATTCTTCAACAAAAAAAATAAACAAATAAAATACGTAAATTGGGAACAAGTCTTATCGTGTTCAGAGAAAATATAGTTTTAGAATTAAATATATATATATATATATATATAAGAATTAAAATAGAGAAATTCTTTCAAATACCATCGAAAGAACTTCAAATTTCAAAAATACCACACACTCCCAAAAGTTCCAAAAATATCACACACTTCCAACTGTTCTAAAAATACCACAAACGTAAAAAAATGAATTTTAAGGGTTTAAAATTTAAAATTTTGGGTTTTGATTCACTAAATAGAGTTTAGTTTTTAGTTTTGAAGGGAGTAAAGTTTGGTTTTGGGGTTTTAGGAGTTAATTATAAATTTTAAAGCTATTTCAAATTTGTTGTATTTTTAGAACAAAAAATTTTTTGAAGTATGTTTGAAAAAATTATATTATTTTAAAAACTTTTAGGAGTTTGGAATATACCTAAATTTTTGTGGTATTTTTAAAAATCTCTCATTAAAATACTACACTCATTTAATCCTTAATAAAATATCAATAAATTTAGTGAAGAACTGCAGAAATTGACAAATGTTTGTACACAAAAATAGGTATGTATAATAAGCTTAATTATCTGGTGCACAAAAAAGGTTAATTATCTATGTACATAAAAGGTATGTTTGTACATAAACGGCCTTCTCCCCGGTTCCTTTCTCGTTTCAGGCTAGGGTTCAGGGTGGGCTTGGTTGGGCTTATCTCTCAGGAGTGGTGCTAGTAGTGTGGTTTTGGTCTATTGTTTTGCTTCTCTCGTTTTTTGATGAAGATTTTAGAGTTTGAAGCTTGGTCAAATTCAGTGGTTTTACTGAGTTTATAGGCTTGTTTGCTTCTCTTGGTTGGCGTTTTGGCTCTTCTCTTGGTCAGCTCCTGGACCTTTGCAGTTTTCGATCGTCAGTCGGCATCATTTGAGGTTGGTTAGCTTTGCAAGAGGTTTTCTCTCTTTCTCTCTACAAATAGATGTGATCGATACCTTCGTTTTGGTGCAGTTGTATTATGGTGTTTAACCAGTTGTCTCTTCTCGAGTTTTCGACTTCGCCGCTCCTAGACTTCTTCTGGCATTCCTCCTGTTGTCGAGGTTCCCGTTGTCCTGCTTAATGGTCTCCGTTGCTAATTCTGAGAGGTAGTTAATGGATTTTTAGGAGGATTTTTGGGCATGGTGCTTGTTTTGCCCGTGCTCCTGGAGCTTTCAGTTTGTGTAGAGTTGTTTCGTCCTCTTAAGTGCTTAGAGGGGCTTCTCGTCTTGTGGCTTGTGATAGTCGCTTTATCTTCAAGCTTTGCTCTAAATCTTTGTTTGGCTTTGTTTTGGTTATGTTATCTCTTTTGATTCCCGATTGTTTTCGGGCGTTGATTCCCGGTGTGTTTGGGCTTAGTTTCCTGAAATTCCGAACTCCGTTAGTTGGAATTTGCGGGCTTAGTATGGTTGGGGGTTATGGCTAGTATTTTCGCTTTGTATTTTCATAATTTAGTTTCATCAATAATAAAGACGACAAAAAAAATCTATGTAAGAAAACTATCAATAAAAGGGGAAATGGAAAAATTTATAAAAAAAACCTTAAAATAAGAAATTCAAGACATACTTCAATAAAAAGAAAATAAGTAAAATTAGATCATCAATCATATATAATAAACAACTAATTTATTTATTTTTAAAGCGATTACATAGATCATCAATCACATATAATAAACAACTAATTTATTTATTTTTAAAGCGATTACATAGATCAAACCCAACCAAAAGGTAAAAAGAGAAAAGATTCGGACAAGCATCTGACCCCGCTCGGAAGAAACATGACGTTGCAAAACACACAGACTAGGAAGTGGACACTGACCACCCCCAATATGGCGTGACCTTCTATGATGAATCAAATGTACCTTGCATAATAAGAACGAAGCATCTCTAGTGGTGAAAAGGACCTCAAACCAAAGAATAGACGCATGATGACTACCAAGATAAACGACAAAGAAACAAACAACGTTTAAAACACATAAAGAAAAGCCAAATAAGATGATGACCACAAACTAGTCAAAAAGTAGATACAAGAAGCGACACTACGAAAGCTGGAAAACACTCAAACAGATATGAAAGAGCGCCTGCCCAAACACCGACTAGATAAAACGACAGGTGAATACAAAGTAACATCAACCTCGAGCTAAAGAGAGCCACTAACCGAAAACCACCTAAAAGAACCAACCAACCGGGCCATGACCTAAAAACCACCAAAACATACTAGGGCAAGAACCAAAGGTCGCATAGATCTAACCAACAAAAAGCTAAACCAGCTACCACCACGCTGAACAAACTGAACCCCAAAACGATTAACAAGAACCATTCACCTTACCAGCTGATAACCCGAGACTAAAGCCATTGGGAGACGAAGCGTCGAAGGAGGAGCATGCATCACGAGGCCGTGAAAGCAGCTTACAGTAAACGGTGGCACCAAAGAGGAACGAAGGAAGACCACGCCGACCACGACACATGAAGGAGGCAGAAAAGACTCACCGGGGAGAAGAACAACCGTTCGTGGCGAACTCCTACATAGTCGGCGAAGCAAGCTTGTCGGCTACTGATCACCGGCAACGACTCCGGGCAACCCTCACTCCAGCCAAACCACCGAGAAACATAATCTTCGACCACTCTCTAGAACAAAAAAAACTAGAGAAATTGGAAAAAAACTATAGCCCTAAAAAAAGATGAGAAAAAAACCGGTGACCATCGCTGAGGTAGCCGCTGACGCCTGTTCAAAACAAAGGGAAGGTAAGATCTACTTCTTATTGAAAAACAAACCAGGCTTGAGAGCGAAGAGGAATTATTTTTTTCTTTTATAATATGTTACATACTTAAATTTAGTTTTAATGTAATTTAATATATGCTTGAATTCAAAAAATTTTTGAGCTATTCATGTAATTTAATATATAAATTCGAACTAATCTTACACTTAAATGAGATTTGAATAATGGATGAATGTTGTCAAAACTCAAAAGAGACGTAAAGAAGGAAGCTTTTGTTTCATAATAAGGTTTTGGGAGGAACTAGGAAGTGATTGTCAATGCAATGATTCAAAATAAGATTTTTTAATGTTGATGATTAAAGAAAAAGAATGATAAATAGATAAATAAAAATTGGGTGATGATAGGTCACACACAAAAACACAATTCAGAGTCAAAAAAATAAAAAGAAGAAGCAATAGTATAGTTTATGAAGGAGGAAAGAAACGGTTGAGGTTAAAAGGAAGAGTATAAAATTCCTCATTTCTGCTATCTCCTTTGAAAGTTCTGAAGTTAGCCCACCATGGCAATCCTCTATCTTTCGCACTATCTTTGTAATCTAGAGTATTGTCCAAGAACACTGCTATCATCAGGGCCACCATTGGTGAAGACAAGAAGATTGTGTTCAAAAAATCATTGAACCAACCAGCATTGGTATGAGCTGGACCATGCAATGCTTTCACGCTAAAGTCTCTGAAGTATTCAGGGATCGATAATCCTAAGAAGAGAGACACACCGGTAATGAAGAGATTTCTCAAGGAGTTCATGTTTGTGAATTGCAGAAAAGAGAGCCCAACAGAAGCTGTTACAAAAGAAAAGATGATGAATTAGATCAAATTTTGATTAATTAGAGATAATATTCTTAGTAACTGACCAACAAGACCGAATAAGACGCAGTACACAGCTGCAAATATTGTGAATGGTATTGAAGCAAACAATGCCCCAAATTTTCCTGTAAAACCAAAAATACCTGTTGAGAAAAAGAAAAAGAAAAATCTCAAAGAAGAAGGTTTAAAGTTGGTATGATTTGGACCTAGCATTGAGAAGAATATCATAAACCCAGCTGAGATTTGAATAACTCTACGGCTTCCAACTCGTGTGCTTCCTAATAATCCAACGTTTTCTCTGCATACATTGTGTAGTAATGAGACAGATTGATCTAACCAATTGGAAATATATATATATATATATATACACATTTATTACTTACATAGAGACAGTTGAACCACTTAGTGTTCCAAATAAACCACTTAAGAGGATTCCAATGCCTTGCCAGCCAATTCCGCGGCTAAGAACATGAGGTGGTGGAGGCGTAGCGCTCGCTAGTCTTGCAGCAGCTTTGAAACCTCCAGTTGACTAATCACATTTTAAATATTTAATCACATTAGAAGATTCTTCTTTTGTATCTTGTGACTAGAACTAAGACATTTTACCTCAATGAGTGAGACTAAAACAGAAGCCATCATAGCAAAAGCATGACCAGCATCAAAGCTAGGTGCTCCCCATTGGAGTGGATAAGGAATCTTTATCCTAAATAAAAGTCAATTGAGGATCACTGATTAACATTAACTACTTCATGTTCTTTTATTTTATTTGGTTATAGAGAGAGTAGACTAACCAAGGAGCAGAAGAAATGAGGTTAGACATATCGGTTCTGCAGTTTACTTGTGTTTGGTGTGGACGGTGTTTGTAAGCCCCACTTGCTGTCAAGAGATGTGCGTAAGCCCACACCACGATTATTGCTATTAGCATAGCAAATCTCTCCACTACTGGGAATTGCCTGAACTGAAAGCTCTTCAAATACTGTACAAAAACATTTGAATTAACAATATCAGTCAAAAGAAACATATCTGGATTGTACAGAGACTGATACAGGTCGCATTAGAAATAACCTGAGAGAAGATGACAAAGAGGATAAGCATTGGAACTCCTATCTCAACACAATTACCAACCTACAAACAAACAAATACACTATAAAAATAAGAGACAACATTTCTATGTTTTAAAAAGTGAAGAGGTCTGATTAAAATATACCACTGGGAATCCTCTGTTGAAGAGTCCAAAACCTGTTAAGGCAATAACAGGAACCATACCAATAGGACTGAAGAATCTGAAACCAAAAAGTAAGAATCAAACACATTAAAGACTCTACCTTTATTATATAGATATAACAAGCAAGTCAAATAATATGTACCTTGAACATATTGCCCACATCTGGCTGAAACCAAGTATGATTTGAACACTGGAAGCAACTATAATCGCACCTTGAACCGCTCTCATTGTGCTTAGAAATCTCTATTTAGATAATTCCAAATTCAAGTTGAGAACTAGATTTGAGAGATTCTTGATAATACTATTGAGAGAGAAAAGAGCAAAGGTACCAAGTGTGGATCTTCAATACGGGTCAAAGATGAGTCATTGATGATTGAAACGATAGGAACCATGAAGGCGTAAGAGCCTCCGATGACAGTAGGAAGACGAGTTCCAAATAAGGTTTGAAGAAGAGTGTTAAGACCTTGAATGAAGAGTAGTGTCTGAACAACTCTCACTTTATCACCATCATCTCCACCCATCATAGGAACAAGAATCGAAGGTATCATCACTGCTGTTCCTAAAGCAAGTATGTAATGCTCGAAACCTAAAGCTATGGCTTCCCCTACAATAACATCATCAATCAATTAAATACTAAGTCAAGTTTTTGTCTAAAATAGCAGAACCAATGAATCGATTACAGCGAATCGTACCCCATGGAGGATTTGAATCAATACAATACTCTAAACCCTGAAGCTGATCCATAGGTGGGTGGCTTATTTCCTCTGGCTTTACAGGATCCATGATTTTAGAGTACTAATTTGCTCAAAAGTATGTATTTTTCTTCTGCTTATGAGATTATTTGGCTTTGTTCACTCACCAAAAGGCTCTGATTGAATCAGAGGTGTACAACAAGAACAGGTGAGAAAAAGAGAAGGTGTAACTGAGTAAGAAGAGAGCTTTTTGATAGTGGTAGAAAATAGAAATGGTGGTGGATCTTTATACTGTACATGTATTGAAAGGGTTGAAGAAAAAAGGACCGTTGAAATTCTTTTAAGTTACCGAAAACGCCCTTTAAGGAACTGCCAAAACAGATTTACTACCGTTACACTGTTGTCTCGTAAAATTATGTGTTTTTTTTTTTTCAACTTTACACATCAGACTCTTTTAATGCATTAAGTTATGTTTCTGACTTTTTGCAGTGAATCTCTTCTCTTCATTCAAGCTTTTTTAAAAAATTAAATCACTTTACGATAGTTCATTAATCAACAAGACTAGTGTTTAATCTTTCTTAAATTAGCTTTTTTAAATTTCTTTCACATGCTTTTCCATCTTCGTCTTAACTTTTTTTGTCACGTTAATTTCTGGGTCACAACAGACCGACCCAATAGTCCAACCTCCGTAAATAAGAGAAAATGCACTCATTATGCGAGTGACCATGTTCGATCTCTGGTTTGGTAACAAGGCAACAACGGTGACACAACCACTAAGCCACTTGATCATTGTTATTTGTCTTAACTTTGTGTATTATTTTTGTCTCTCGATTATTTCCGACTTGTGTCTTTTGAAATTTCGAACTACTACATCCGAAATTTGCGAACTTTTGTGTGTATTTTTTTTTTCTAGCTGCTGTAAATTTTATCGGTCTTTGTTAAGAATTCAGACGAACAAAAAAATCTAGTGTTTAATCTGTATTTACTATTCCCAATTCTTTTTTATTTTAGTTTTTACGTCCCTAATTCATTTTGTTTACTTACAAAATTGTTTATGTTTTATCATAAGCTTTCCTATACATGTTTAGTTAAAGTGGAAAACTGCTGTTAAAAGTAGATATTTACTGTCGCTTTAATAATAAAATAATTTGGTTACCAGAATTCACTTGTAATAAATTTTAAACAAAATAAAGTTTCTTAAACGTAATAGACAAAAAGATGAATAAATTAACAGAAAAAATTCTGTACTTTTCTATACTATATATACATATATATTTGTATGTTTCCTTACGTTATTTTCAGAACCATGATTAAAAGATAACTAAACAACAAAGGAACTTCTCGTTTTTTGTGATTAACGTTACTAAAGACAAGCTATAAGAGATGCATAACGTTTGTAAAGAATATCTCAGTGACTAATTCTCACAGTTTGATGAAATTAGTATACATAAGTTTTATCAAAAACAAAAATAATATTATTATACATTAGTTAAAAGTAGGAAAAAGAAAAAAGAGTTCGGATAATATACTTGATCAATTAAAGCACTTGAGTCGCTTGACCATAATGAAGAAAACCAAAGTAAAAAGGGAAAAAGAAACGTTATGATTGTGAAATAGAAATGCTCTTGAAAAAAATAGAACCGATCACTTTTTTGTTTGGTAAATGCGAAGTTCGGGACAGAGACTTTAGAATATACATTTTTCACGTTTTTGAAAGAGTGTAACACCAAAAGAGCAAGAGATCCATCACTAATTAACATCTCATTTGCTTTACTTTCTTTATTTTTCACTTTGAACTTTATTTTAAAGAAAATAGTATCTTAGGTTTGGAATAATAATAAGATATGTCAGGAGATGGGTCCAAGACAGTCCAGATGTAAAAGGAGTATCTAAATGGGACACTCACGTGCGTCCCGAGAAGAACCAAAATGGGCCATTTTTTAATATGGCCTTTAAACACTAACAATAACAACATTACAATGCTTTCGTTAACCAACGAGCATACCTAGGATATCATAAGAACCTCTACAGCAAGATTGATGTTGATAATGATAGTTGGACATGATCCATGTTAATTTATCTTGAAAAATATATAAACCAAGTTGATAAAGAGTTTTGGTGGCGAAAATATAACAATAACCTTATGGCACTATTAATATAAAATGTTACGATTTACAACATGAATGCGTCTACATAATTTGGAATGATTTTTGTTAGAACACCATCACTATATGCAATACAATGACGGATCTAAAAGTTTATTTAAATAATATGTATACCAGTCTTTTTTTTTTTGCATCAGCCAATGACTATATGAAGACGGTGGGGAAGAGGGACATGATTCATGACTAGTCAGTCTAATAAGGAACGATTGTGGGCCAAACATAGATATATATTCGAGGTTTGGGAAGGGCTCGAGCCAGGAAGAGTACGAGAAGAAGAAGCGGGAATTTAGGCTGAAGCGTGGGTGTTTTGTGTGCAGGGGACCAACCCGGTGAAATAATGTCCGAAGCTAGGATCGTTGTCCGAGATGATCGAGAAAGAAAAGTCTGAGGGGGACAAAGAGGATAAGGAGCCGACCATGATAGGGTTGATCCAACTCTTAATGCCATCACGACAAAGCCGAAGTCTAAATCATCCAGCAAGGGGCTAATGAATGTGGAAGCTTGGATCAATGGGAAGGTGGCCAAGGCGATGGTAGACACAGGAGCTTCACAAAAGTTCATGGTCGAGAAGTAAGCTAAGAGGATTGGCTTAGCGTGGACTAAGGCCGAGAGATGGGCGAAGGTGGTCAACTCCAAGGGTTAAGCGGTATATGATAGGTCTAGAATTTAATCCTAAACTAATACTGCAG
>OVAV01001700.1:1632-12690 GCA_900406375.1 Iberis amara
ATATAAACTCTACTGGATCTGATTGTTGACCTATCCTAAATATCTTCTTGCTAGCTTTCATAACAGCTTGCAAGAACTCATGTGGACTCACCTGTTGATGCAACATCAAAAGGTAACTTAAATTAGAGTTTGTGCATGAAAAGAAAGTGAAGAGGTATTAGTTAAGTCATACTTGTCCTTTAAAGTTCCGAGCATGCCAAATCTTCCGAGTAAGTTCTCCAAAACGATGAACAAGAGAAGACTTGCAATGCTGATAATTCTCAGGAATGAGGAAGAAGTTTCTTAAAGGAGTAACTCTCATCAATGATNATTTTGTATGTTGTTCAACCCTACCATTCCCGGAAGATAATCAGAGCCATCAAGAGCTCTAGACCATTGCCTATTCTTGTCAAGCTCTTCTACTTGTGCTCTACTAAACCTGCAAAATTGATTTCACTTCCTATAAGAAACTGCACAAAAATACAATTTTTGAACACAAGGCACAAGATCCAACAACATACCTCGGGTTTAAAACATGTCGAATATCGTCTAATGAAGGATCATTAATTTCATAGCTATCAGGAAGACAATACACCTTTTCTGTTAAGAGATTGATATAAACATGATGTCCTGCTTCTAAGCTATGTGTATAAGCATGAGACTTTTGACTTCTTCCTTGAAAGTATTTTCCACAAACAAGACAAGCATAGACATTAAGGTTTGATAAAGAAACAGAACAAAACCTCTCGAAATCAAAATCCAAAACCTGCAAAATTGAAACATTCAAGAAACTAAGTTAGATGATTGATTAATCAAAATACAGTATAATTTAAACATGATTTATACCTGACGATTAACAGTATCAAGATAAGGACAATCACGACGAACTTCAACATTGCGTGAATGTTTTCCACGATTCTTCAAGGTATCATAATCATCATCTTCGTCGTCATTAACTTGTTCAGCTTCTACACTTACCTTATTACCATTCCCCTCTCTACTTCCATGAGTTTGAGATTTGCTCTCTTCGTCATCATCGTCGTAAGCATTAGCTAATGGCAAAAGAGGATTGTTGAAACCTAATGGTGGAGGTGGAGAATCAGATCGTTCTATCACTCTCTTACGCTTTATCTCTCTCTCTTCTTCAGAAACACCATTCTTAATCTCTCTCTCACTCTTCATCCTCAAAAAATTGTTTACTCAAACTTGCTCAAAACCCTAAAAACAGAAAAGACCAGAGAGACACACGAAGATTCTCAACTTGAAAAATCAATGATTCTTGCAAATAATCACCCTAGAAGAGTCGAATGAATCTTGATTTTAACGTATTTTAACGCATTTGTTTTTTCATGTGTTTTGGTTAATTGTTATTTTATTTTAAAACCATCTGTTTAATGATTAAAGACATTTTTGTTATAAGAAATTCTAGAAATTAAAAACCCTAACTCACTAGTTCACGATGTCAAAACCCAATCATCGTCTGCTCTTCTTCTTTACCCAAATTCTCAATCTAAAATCCGATTTCGAATTTCTGATTTCAACTTTCAGAGATTTTGCTTCTGGTTGAATGCCTCGCTTCCAGAACGAGAAGGAGATAGGAACAAGCAATGTCTCTCTTCTCTCTTCTCAATTCTCTCACTTTTCTTAAGGAATTGAAGAGCATATTACTAATACGGCCGTAGGAATAGAAGAAGATGATTACTCGTTAGGAGATTTTGCCAAAAAGACAAAGATTATACTTTCATGTTTTTTTTTTTAATCTGGGTTGAAAGAGAATTGTTAAAAAATTATTTTATTTCTAATTTTTCCTACGACGACGTATTTCAATAGCAGAGCTTTTACTTAAGGAATTGATATATTTTTGTTGTAATTGTGATAATGAACTAGTTTCAATACATAAAAAACTCTAAAAAAACATAATTGAATATATATATATATATATATGTATATATATATTTATCATAAAAATTAGCAAAATAATCATGGGTTATATAGGTCATTAATTCCTTAATTTCATAGTTTTTTTGATGATTTTACCAAAACATTATCAAATTGATGCAATTGTAAAAATTTAAAATTTTCAATCCATTTTTGTTAAAAAAATTCTAAAGAAACATATTAAAACATAGTTCAACTGACAAAAACAAAAAGATATATAATCTATTGGTCTCAAAATTTTAGTAATTTTGACATTATTACCAAAATATGATGGAATATGATCAATATTGATAATTAACAAATGTGACAAAAAATAAAATAATTAACAAATTTCGACCTTTTTCTATTCGGGTTTTAGATATATTGCGAGTTTAAGTCAACACCAGAATGCAAAATCATATCTAGAAACATACAAGCCCTAAAAAAAGAGTTTACATAGATTGACTTATATACTAATTCAAGTACATATAAAAGGAGCACAAACCTTCTCTTAGTACCATATATATATGTACATAAGTTAAGCCAATTAGTACTAAAGACCTTTTATAAGATTTGTATAAAATATAGCTTAAAGCCGATTCCTTTTCGCCTTGTCCTGCACCTAAATATCAAACCCACATCAAGTTTTGCATCTATATGAACATCTTTAGATTCATTACACTTACCTTTGATCAACATTTTGGATCTTAAGTTCCTCTCCTTTTTACTCATAACACAAGCTTGAATCCTTTTGATAGAAAATCATCCCTAAACATGTAACAACATTAGACATTTGAGTATAATAATTAGGGCTCGACATTTAAACCAAACCAAATTTACTAAATTCGGTTTATTCGGTTATTTCGGTTCTATTCGGAAACTTTTTAAATTTACTTCGATTTTTGGTTCGGTTCGATAAAAAATTTATTTTATACTATATTAACCGAACTGAACCGAACCGAACTAGCTAAAATTAACCAAATAAACCGAAAAAATGAAAATTAACCGAAAAACCAAATAAACAGAAAATTAACCAAAATTTAACCAAAATTAAGATTATCAAACCGAAAAAACCAAACCAAACAAACCGAGTGTCGAACAAACCAACTTCTATTCGGTTCAATTCGGCAAAAAAAAAAACGAAAACCGAATAAACCGACTTTTATTCGGTTCAATTCGGCAAAAAAAAACGAAAACCGAATAAACCGAACTTTTGTTCGGAAAAAAATTATTTTATACTATATTAACCGAGCCAAAGTAGCTAAAAGTAGCTAAAATTAACCAAATAAACCAAAAATTAACCGAAAAAACCAAAAATGAACAGAAAATTAACCAAAATTAAGATTTTCAACCCCAAAAAACCCAACAATCCGAGTGCCGAACGACCCAAACTTTTATTCGGTTCAATTAGGCAAAAAAAAAACCGAAAAACCGAACCGAACAAACCGAGTGCCGAACGAACCGAACAAAAGTTCGGTTCAATTCGGCAAATAAATAAAAAAACGAATAAACCGAACCAAAAAAACCGAATGCCCACCCCATTATTAATAATGATAATACCTAAAGACTTTCCATCAAAGAGATCACCTTTTACCACTCTTCTGCATAAGCTTCTCTTCTCTCGCTCTTCGTTCTTCTCTACGCATAACTTCACTAGGATCTCCTTTACATCCCAAAACAAGACTGCTCACAAGCAACTCTGCACTATACGAACTATCACAATCCTTTATCTTAATCGTTTTAAACCTCTTACTAACCAAATCGAACCAAACAAGCTTCGCATTGTTAATCTCAAGCAAGATCTTGTCTCTTCTATCTCTTGAATAAACCAAAGGTCTCATAAAATCAAAAGACTCAACACTTTTCGGTTTCGGAACACTAAACAACTTACTCCAAGATTCTTCAACATTGTATTCCTTCATGATCCAAACATCAACAGAGACAAACTCATGATTACACATCAAACAAAGATAACCTTCTAAAACACCTAAATCAATATTCTCATGAGCAAGTTCTTGAGGAAATTCAAGTATACTAAACTCTTCAGATTCAAGATCAAATCTTATGATAGTGTTAAATGCTATAAGTCCAGGTCTTCTAGGTAATACCCAATGAAGATTATTACTAGCTAAAACACCATATCCTCTTCGATACAATAGATGATAATAGAAGTAAAACAGTAATTGAATCGCTGGTAAGAAATTCCGAATCTTCTTCCATGAATTCTTCTTCAAGCTAAAGACTTTGATTTCGTAAGGAAACCCAAATATCAATTCGTCAGTTGTATTGTTACCTCCTTTACATTGAACCATTCTAATAACTTTATAATCTTCGTTAACTGAATCGTAACCTAATCCGTAAAACACATAACCTCTTGTTCTTGAATTTTCTGGGAAATCGACGATTTCTGATGGTAATCGATGGATTTGACGAGTTGATGGATTGAATAAAGCTATATCTGTAGGTGAATTTGATAATCCGATTAAACCGTTACAAGAACCGAAAACTTCAGTTAAACCACCGGATTTTAATGGATGTTCAACGTCGGTGACTTTATCTGGTTGGTTGAGATCTACAGTACAGAGAAGACGAGGTCCTCGGAGTAAAATCATGAGATGATCTCCGGTTTGGAGTGTGTGATTGAGATGAGATTCGATGAAATCAGGACTATCGATTAGAGAGAAGCAAGGTTTTGAGAGTACGCGAAATCGAACTAGGGTTTTTGCTGGTAGACGGAGGAAGAGATCTGTGATTATATCCATTGGAATATTCGTCATTTTTTTCGATCTAGGTTGTGAATTTGGGGATGAAAGTTTGTTTGCTGTTTTTTGTGTGTGTGTGTTTGTGTGGATTGGATTTTCTCGAGAAAATGAAGGAAGGAAAGAGAAAGTGAAATTTTGAGTGATTGGTGTAGTAGTAGTTGACTGTGAGGAGACGCTTTGCTTTGCTCAGCAATAAAGATAATATATCTTTTTTTTTTTTTAAGGATAATGTGAAAAAAAGAAGTATCACAAATGTTTATTACTTATTTCCTCCGTTTCGAATTACTTGTCGTCTAGAGTTTTACACACATATTAAAAAAATTCTATTTTCTATAAAAACATCATTAAATATTCTAAATCAAACAACAGAAAAAATCATGTAATTATTTTATTGGTCAAAAAAGTCAAACTTATTTAATTTCTACATTGAAAACCTAAAACGACAATTTTTATGAAACAAAAACTTAACTCTAAAACGACAAATAATTNTAGAAAAAATCATGTAATTATTTTATTGGTCAAAAAAGTCAAACTTATTTAATTTCTGCATTGAAAACCTAAAANAAATGTTTATTACTTATTTCCTCCGTTTCGAATTACTTGTCGTCTAGAGTTTTACACACATATTAAAAAAATTCTATTTTCTATAAAAACATCATTAAATATTCTAAATCAAACAACAGAAAAAATCATGTAATTATTTTATTGGTCAAAAAAGTCAAACTTATTTAATTTCTGCATTGAAAACCTAAAACGACAATTTTTATGAAACAAAAACTTAACTCTAAAACGACAAATAATTCGAAACGGAGAGAGTACTATATTGTAGTATGGATACATCTTAATTAACAATTTATAATTTTCAAAAATTTTTAAGAATTATTTTTACAATTTACAATTTTTCATGTGGAATATATATATTGTATTTTAACTTCATTTCATTAATATCAAAACGATTTTACAAAGTCTTAGAACTTCGAAAATAAGTTATTACATCAGCATATAGATGAGTCATACAATTAATACAGAAATAAATTTATGAAGATAAGCCATACTTGCTAACACAGTGACAAACACTGTTATTTTCTTTCTTTGAAACCGATCTCACTCTAATCTGATTTGTATGCCAAGTTGACATGATTAATAATCGCCAAATCGTCCAGAAAAACCATATTATTTTTGTTCCAAGTGCTAAAATATTAACAAACTGATACCAATCATTCTACATCAGAGTCTATTATTGAAAATTCGAATTTGAAATACATACATCTTGATCCCACAAAATCATTATCGTTGCCATGTTTGGAAAATCCACATGTTTGATAAGAAGAGTGTAGCCATCATACTTCCGATTGCACTTATACTTCATCAGAGGAAACGAAGGACTTTCCACAAATGAACTAGATCTAACATCTGAATCATAACCGTTTATATGCACCTTTAACCAAATGGTTGTTGTTTTATCAAAAACAAAAGTCAAACATAACAAAATATCATATATCTTCTTTTTTACACTTAACCATGGTGTTTTAAGATTCTAATTTTTGGATCAAAATCGTTGAAAAAATCCAAAAAGTTCGTCGAAGATAATCATAAAACAAAGCATATATTGCCACGGAAAGACGCCGGAGATAGAAGTATGCGTATGCAACGGTTCGATCAACGAAAAACACTCTATGAAAGAGAAAATCAACACAAACATATCAAATCTCATACGGATCTCCAAGAGCAATTTGATGTGTTTATGTACAAAATCTAACTTGTGGAAAGAGGAAACTGAAGCAAATGTGTGAAAACATAAAAAAATAAAAAGAACCCGGCGGCCGAAGCCACCAGAGAGACACAAAATGATAAAAAGGTACTAGTTGAAGAAACTGAAACGATTAGAGAGAGCGCACACACACACATATATATATTTATATGCAATTTTTGACACTTTATTTTTTTCTCACCTAAATTCTATTTTTTTATTCAGATGGTTCATATTTTATATTCATATATTTTCAAAATGAGAACCATGTAATTTTTTTTTTATAATGAATTTTTTCCAACTTAAATCAAATTTATTTTCTTGAAATCACACACGTTTTGATAATTTATTTATAAATTAACCATTGTTTTATTTATAAATTAACCGTTGTTTTATAAAAATATTTGTTTCTGTACATGTAAATTTACAATTAACTTTTTAGTTCCACAAGTTGACAAAAAAAATATTCACACAATAAAATAAAAAAGTATTTATTTTTACTATGTTCTGAGATATCAAACGAATACTTTTTTTATATATATATATATAAATAAAAACACAAATTTCTTGAATTTTGATATGTTATTGTGTTTTTTTAAATCGAAAACATCCATTTTTCTGATAAGATAATAATGGGCTGGGGAATTAGACATCATTGATATGGTTTCATCAAACATGGGCCAAGTATGTTGAAGATTCAATATTACAACCAAACATTTTTTTTTTCTTCTTGTGGTCACGACCAAACTTTATTTTTTAAGTCAAAATAATTAGAACGAATTTTAACCAGGGAAATGAGACAGATAGGTGGTTGCTTGACTCTCCTCTGTCGGAGGTAGTACAAGACCTTCTCCTCTTGATTGTCTCACATCAAGTAATTTTAACAAACATGAAGCGGCGTAGGCGTCATTGGACTGATAATGCGGTTTGTGCATTATGTAAAAGTGTGGATGAGACCATATTACACGTACTGCGGGATTGTCCATCCATGTCTGGTATTTGGAAGATACTTGTCCCTGTAAGAGATCATGATTGTTTCTTTAATCAATATTTATTTCAATGGTTGTTTCATGATCGAAAGAGTGGTAATTGGTCAACTTTATTCACTGTAGGTATTCGGTGGACTTGGAATGGTGATGTGGAGATGTCTTTGGGGTTGTAGGTAAATGCAGAGACCGAGTGAATTTTTTGAGGAAGTTGGCGCAAGAAACTCTGAAGGTTATGAGACAGTCTCATATAGGTGGGAGTAATGAAACAAGATCTACATGTCCGATTGGTTGGAAGTATCCACAAGATAATTGAGTGAAAGTTAATACTAATAGAGCCTTTAGAGGTGCTTCGAATCTTGCGACAACGGGAAGAGTTATTCGTGACTCGGTTGGAATATGGTGCGTGGGATTTACTCTTAATATAGGTATTTGCTCGGCCCTTCTGGCAGAGTTGTAGGGAACTTATTATGTACTTTGGGTAGCCTGAGATAAAAGTTTTAGAAGAGTCATTTTTGAGATGGACTCTAAATTGGCAGTGAAGTTTTTTAACGATAGGGATTAACGATTCTCATTCGCAGTGCTAGTCTTAGTATTTCTTGCGCCGCAATCTTTAAAAAATAATTATGTCTGATTAAATATGACTTTTTTATATATTAAAAAAATTAATACAAAACAGTGTTAAACAACACTTGAACTCTTACACTAAAAGACAACTTTATGGTGGTCAACCACTAGACTAAACGAAATGATTTGTCAAATAGGGCCGAAAATTTATTTAATAGTACAATGGCCGCAAGCCCAACCTTGGTGTGCTTGGGCTCAAGGCTGGGCCTGCTCATTCGCTGTCCTTCCTGGTACGACTGTGTCATGACTTTTTATCGATAAACTGGGTGATCAAGGTGGTTAATGTTTTTAGGAAAGCCAATCAAGTGGTTGATGGTTTGGCTAACTTAGCTTTTTCACATTCTGTAGATTTTCGTTTTTGTTCTTCTATTCCTAGTTCAGTTAATCATTTTTATGCAGATGATTTGTTGGAAGAGACGTTTCCACGCTTTATTAGGAGGATTGGTTAATTGTTTTATTCTTTATCCTTTCAATAAATTGTACAAGAGAATTTTCCCCTTTACCTTACCAAAAAGAAATGACCAGCCCTTCGAAAATGGAAAAAAAAAAAAAAATCATAACATAATAAAATAATTTAGGAATGTGATGCGAAAAATTCAAAGTATATAAAAGCAAAAATTATATCGGGAAGTAATTTTGCTCAAACGACTAAAAGTATATTTTAATATTTTTTATCGGAATTCGATTTCACGTAACTGTATTTTTTTAATTTTATGAAAAATGACTATAAATTAGATTTTTGTCAATGTAACCACAATAATTTAAAAATTATGCACATCTCTTTAAGAAGTTAGCATTTGTATTGGTGCTATATGTAGGCATATTCTTCCTCTTAAATAAGAATCCATTCACTAGTAACTCTTTATACAATGTTTAAAAATTATGATGATGTATAAACTAATGAAAATATTAAATGTTTAACTAAATTTAACTTTAAGAGTTTGTTAGGTTGTAAATGTCAAGTTGGGTTCACGAGAAAGACCATGCATAAAGGAACGATACAAATCTAGTTGGTGTGAATTATAGTATTAAATAAAAGTAGTAGTTATATATAAATATAATAAAAATCTCTGGAAATCATATTATTGTAACTGGATTTTATAAAATAGTGATGAACATGGCAGAGATGGTTCACGGGTACGTAGTGTGTAGTGGTTATGGGAGAGATCTGAAATCGAATAATTTAAATCTATGTCGTTATTATGAATTTATTAGTGGGAGAGATCTGAAATCGAATAATTGTTTCTCTATATCGATTTAGTTTATACACGTAAACAGTATGGTGTCATGTTACTGCTTAATTTACGTACTCTTTGGTTCTTTTTTTTTTTTTTGGGTGGGGCAAATTAATAATAAATAAAGAAATTTAAACAGAGCCATTTGCATCAGCTAAAGCAATAGAATCTAATTTTAGAGGACACTCCCTCAAAGCGTGAAAACCAATAGGTAAAGAGAAAGCGATGTTAGCCAAGCCATCAGCTACTCGGTTGGCCTCTTTGTATACATCAGAAATACGAACACTCCAGTTCTTCTGTAAAAAGCCATATCACAAACGTACTAGGAATGATAGAGGATGAGAATCTCCGATGCCCTTTCTAAGAAAATCCACAACCAGTTCCGAATCAATCTCCAACTCCAACTGTCGAACACCCCACTCCCATGCCACATACAAACCATAGTAAGCCCCCCAAAGCTCAGCCATAGGTGCCAAACATATACCGATATTTAAATTAAAACCGGTACACCACTTGCCTGTTTCATCACGAACCACACCCCCAGCACATGCCAAACCTGGGTTTCCCCTATAAGCTTCGTCGGTATTCAGCTTATACCAACCAGAAGCTGGTACAACCCACCCTATCCACCTAATCTCACGGTTGATTTTCGGCCCAAGTACCCTTAGCTTAGTCGTAGCATTCCATATTTCTTGTCCTTGCTTAATCACAAAACTCGTCCGATCCCTACAAGGTGATATTGTATCAAAAACACTACCACAACGCCATTTCTAACTCTATCAAATAACCATTGTGAACATAGTCGACCACACCACACCATTACATAAAGACGTGTCTCCCAAATTAATGAACAACCAATTAAGTAAAGGCTCCTCTTGAAAGCTTCGGTATTTAACACGGGGGACCAAACGACGCGATATACATTCAATTGAGGGACAGTCTCTAACAATATGCATAATAGATTCCACACCTCCTCTACATATCGAACATATGGTTGTATTACTCAGCTTTCGTCTATATCTCTCCTGGTTCGTCATAACACATTGATTAGCTAGCATCCATAGAAACGATTAAGCTCTCTCTGTTGCCACCACATTCCAAATCTTTTTGAAGAGCTCACTCATGTTCTGTCTTAACACATTCGGCTCAATCAAGCTTGAGTATGCTGACTGCACCGTAAACCTTCCATCGGCTGTATACTCTTTGGTTCTTACCATATGTATGTTTGTCTTTTATTTTTAACTAATAAAAGTTGGGAAATCTCTTTAATTTCTTATACGTCGAATCACTGGCGGAGGTACATTAGAAGGGATGGTGTCAGCTGACCCCACTTGATTTTTTTTTTAGTTCTTTTATTGATTAATATTTTGACTTTATTAAAAAAATTAGATAAATTTTTTAAAATACCATTATAAGTAGTTCAAATTTCAAAAATACCACATACTTTCAAAAGTTTTAAAAATACCATTTAATTATTTTTTCTCAAAAATACCATAAAAATAAAAAGTAAATTTTAAGGGTTTAGAACTTAAATTTTGGGTTTGGATTCACTAAATAGAGTTTGGCATTTAGCTTTGAAAGGGGTAGAATTTGGTTTTGGTATTTTAGGANGGATTTAAATATGAAGTTTTAAAGCTATTTCAAATTTGTGGTATTTTTGGGACAAAAAAATTTTTGTGGTATTTTTTAAACTTTTGGAAGTGTGTTGGATTTTTAGAATATATTTAGATTATATTTAATTAGTGTTATATTATATTTTTATGTTAAACTCAATTAAAATAAAATACCTTATAAGTTATATA
>OVAV01001701.1:0-12684 GCA_900406375.1 Iberis amara
GAACTCTGCTTCTGCATTTGTCAAATTGCCTCCATTTTGTGTACAAAACCACCATTTTTCTCCAGGACGTCCAAAACACCTAGAAACATGAAAATATGCCAAAAACACAAGGAAAACACTCAAATGATGCCAAATAGTAAGTATAAATACCCACTAAAAAGCATCAAAATCGAGTGATATCGAGTACAAAAGAATTCCATAGTTATTACAAATAGAAGAGGAGATAAAGGATATCCCTGTCTCAATCCTTTTGTTCCTTTGAAGAAACTACATAAGCTGCCATTCACGTTGATAGAGTAGCTTGTTGTGGAGATGCATTGTTGAATCCAATTCACAAATTGTGAGGGGAAATCTGCTTCTTTGAGAACTTGGATAAAAAAAGGCCAGTTTACTGAGTCAAAAGCTTTCTTGAGATCTACTTTTAAGATGCCTCTTTTTGATATCGCTTTCTGATTTAAGCCTTGAGCCATTTCTGATGCCAGGAGGACGTTTTCCACTAGCAATCTTCCTTAGGCAAAGGCAGATCGATACCTTAAGATCATATGAGGTAGAATCTTCTCCAATTTCTTGGCTAGTAATTTTGAAATAACTTTATAGATCACATTACATAAAGATATCGGTTTGAAATCAGTGATCTTTTCTGCATTGGTTTTTTTGGGATCAAAGTGATGAGTGTACAGTTAAGTTGTTTCAGGATTTGTCCAGAGAAGAAGAATTCCTGTACAGCATTAATCACATCCTGCCCCATCCATTCTCAAGACTGTTGAATGATTTCTGCATTAAAGCCATCAGGCCCATGAGATTTGTTCTTAGGAAGATCAAACACAACTGATTTTATTTCCTCAACTGTCACGGGCATAGTTAGGTCATGTTTCATGGTCTCAAAGCATTTAAACTTTGCCAGGTTCTTGATGCAGTCTATTTGAGCCTGATTCATGGAATAAGAAGGAGATCCTAGCAGATTCTTGTAGAAATCCACACAGTGATCAGCTATGTCCTCTTGTACATCAAGTTTTGTTCCAGCTTCTGTGATGAGATAATTTATAGTGTTTGCAGCTTGCCTTGATTTCAACATTTTAAAGAAAAAGCGTGAAGTAGTATCACTATGTTGTAACCAATGAACCTTTGCTCTTTGAATGAGAAATCTCTCTTCTGCAATTGTGATTTTAAGCCACTTGATGTAAGCTTCTTTCTCTAGTCTAGCTAGATTAGAGGTTGGATTATTCATAAAGTTTTCTTGAGAAGTGACCAGGCTCTCAATAGCTTTTATGACTTACTTTTCAATACCTGAAAACACATCTTTATGAAGTTCCTGATATGATATTTCATACTTTGCAGTTTCTTGCTAATGACAAACATCGCAGAGCCTTGGTAGTGATGTTGGATCCATTTACTTTTAACCATTGGTAAGAAATTGTCATCAGTAAGAAGGTGATTTGCAAACATAAATCTCCTTTTCCTTGTAGGTCTCTGAGATTGAACAAGAACACAACTGGAACAATGGTCAGAGAAGATAGGATCTCTAAAGTCTGCAAAAGAGTCAGCAAACTTCAATTTCCATTCATCATTAACAAGAATTCTGTCAATCTTCTTTGCAATAGGATTCTCCACTTGTTTATTCCACCAGGTGTAATGGTAGCCTCTGTAGGTAAGATCTTCTAGCTCAAGATGCATTAGGCAGTCTCAGAAATCCATCATCCACTTGAACCTCAGGGTTTAGAGACTGCCAGGATTGAAACCACTAAAATTTTGATGGTTTTTTTACCAAGATTGATTTTAGTGGGTTTTTTACCAGGATTGAAACCACTAAAATTTTGATATAACTAAAAACAAGTATCTTGTTGATTGTCACTTCTGATGTCTTGTTATTAAATCAGATATCGAACCTGATCACTTGCTATATAAATACATCCTCTATTGTTTCTGGAGTATGAGTTATTGTACTCGTCTGTTGTGGTATATAGATTAATAGATTAATGTGACAAAAAACTTAATATAATATCAACTTTATATAAAACAATCAAACTCACTATATAAGAAATTATATCTATTCTAACCAAGAATTTGGTTTGAAACTAATCTATACTATTAATCGCTGAGAAAACAAGAAGACAAATCTTTATTTGATAAAATTATATAATTTCTCATTGACCTCATGAACAAATTAAAATTAGTCACTAAAAATAAAATGAGGATAAAATTTGCAGAATCCACATCCTTTTAACTGGATCCGTATTGTCTAAATCATTACATGGTTCGCGTTACTAAAATATAATCATTTTTAAAAAAGTTCTTATCAAAGTATCAGTGGTGTAGTAGTCTAAGGCAATATACGTCTTACACAAATTTCTTAAGTTCTTAATTAGTTTTAAAAATATATTGTCCCATGTTAACTTTGTATCGCCAAAGACTTGCTTTATTAATTCATCAAAGACTTCAATATATACAGACTCGATGACCTTAGAGAATATACGTTTACCTAAGATATATGAGCTTAGCTCTTAACAAGAATAACAAAGAAAGATATATTAACAATATCGTAACATATAAAATATATATATCGCCAATACTCCCCTCAAGTTGGAGCGTGAAGGCTCTGAACGCCTAACTTGGACTGTAAGAAGAAGAACTGATCGCGCGAGAAAGCCTTTGTAAGTATATCGGCAACTTGTGAATCTGTCCGAACATGCTCAGTAACAATCAAACCATCACGAACCGCATCACGAACCGAATGAAAATCCGACTCAATGTGCTTTGTACGTTCGTGGAAGACGGGATTGGCGGCGATGTGAATTGCAGCCTTACTATCACAAAGTAAACGGGCTGGCGAAGAAACATCAACTCCCATTTCAACCAACAACTTACGAACCCACTTATTTTCACGAAGAGCAGCAGCCATAGTTCTATACTCAGCTTCAGCCGAGGAGTGAGAAATAGTGTTTTGCTTCTTAGTTTTCCAACAAACAGGAGAGCCACCAAGAAACACAATATATACACTCAAAGAAGCCCAATCAGAATCGCAGTAGACAGTGAGAGAAAGATCAGAGGTAGATGATAAGACGATACCTTGACCCGGACTCCCTTTGAGAAAACGAACGACCCGCAAGGCTGCCTCCCAATGTATTTCCTTCGGATTCTGCATGAATTGAGAAAGAGTATGGATAGAGTAACATAACTCAGGTCGCGTGTTGGTTAAATATATGAGACGGCCCACCAATCTTCTGTATTTCTTCGGATCATCTAACAAAGGGCTCTCGGATGTGGCAAGACGATGATTCTGTTCTAGCGGTGTAGCTGCAGGCTTAGAACCGAGAAGCCCACACTCCGAGACAATATCTAACGCATATTTGCGTTGAGACAAGTAGAAACCAGCATCTCCCCGACTAACCTCGATGCCAAGAAAGTACTTAAGACGACCAAGGTCCTTCATGAGAAAACATCGTCCAAGGTAGTCTTTAAATTTTGCAAGAAGGGATTTGTTGATACCACAAATCAACAAATCATCAACATAAACCAAGACGCGCAATTCGTCACCATCAACCGAATAGGAGAACAAGGAATAGTCTTCATAAGACTAATGAAAACCAAACCGCAACAATGAAGAGGAAAGCTTGGAGAACCAGCATCAGGGAGCTTGCTTAAGACCGTATAACGATTTGTGAAGACGACATACTTTATCAGGATGTGTATGTCGGAAGCCCGGAGGAAGCTTCATGTATACTTCTTCAACCAAATCACCGTGAAGAAACGCGTTATGAACATCCATCTGATGAACGTCCCAGTTCTTAGCTGCAACAAGACGCAACAAAGTAAGTACCGTGGACATCTTAATAACAGGTGCAAATGTCTTTGTATAATCATCACCAGCAACTTGGCGGTTCCCTTGAATCACTAAACGAGCTTTATCACGTTGTATAGATCCGTCAGCGTTATACTTGATCTTATAGACCCATTGACTCCCAATAGCAACTTTGCCAGGAGGTAGTGAAACAATGCTCCACGTTTTATTGAGCTCCAAAGCCTCAACTTCAGAAACCATCGCCTTTTGCTAACGAGAGTCACGAACAGCTTCACCATAATGCGTTCGTTCTACAAAAGATGTAAGTGCAGCAAGGTACACACGATGTGTAGGAGAAAACGCATCATCTGAAATAAAACTAGACAAAGGATAGTGAGTGTTACCAGAAACCGCAGAGGACAAAGAAGTGGAGGTGATAGGAGCAGGAGAAGGGTCTATTGGAGATTTGACGTTATAAGTGACGTAGTCTTGAAACTTAGCAGGCTTGATTTTGTCACGATGACCTCGACCCAGTGGTGCAGCCGAAGACTCTGTCACAGACAAAGACGAAGCCAAAGATACAACAGGTGAAGCAAGCTTCCCTTGAGAGTCAGACGATTCAGTCACAGGCGTTGATTCTAGAGGAGGAGGGGACGAGCTCCCCCTATCAAGAGCAGGCGATGTTGATGGCAAAGAAGGCAGCCAATCAGCATCGACAGCAAAGTTTGGAATCGAATTAGAGCACGGGACTGAAGTAGAACTTGAAACAGATGACGATACATCAAAAGGGAACACTTGCTCATTAAAGATTACATCTCTAGATACTAGAAACTTTTGTGTTTCCAAATTATATACGGTCCAACCCTTTTTCCCAAAAAGGTATCCGACAAAGATACAAGAACTACTACGAGGACTGAATTTGTCTTTGTCACGGTCGCGTCTATGAGCAAAGCAAGCTGAACCAAATACACGAAGATGACTATAATCTGGTTTGCGACCAAACAGAAGCTCATACGGTGTCATACCTTTGAGAACTGAAGAAGGAGTCTGATTAATTAAGTAAGCCGCTGTCAGAACCGCCTCACCCCATAATTGAATAGGTAAATTAGCTTGAAACAAGAGAGCTCGCGATACATTGAGAATATGTCGGTGTTTTCGCTCAACTCAACCATTTTGTTGCGGTGTCGCAACACAAGAAGTTTGATGAATGATTCCATGTGCTTGAAAGTAAGGAGTAAGACACATAAATTCGGAACCATTGTCGCTTCGCACTGTCTGTACTCTTTTACCAAATTGTCTATCAACATAAGCAAAGAAATCGACAAGTATTTTGCGAACAGCAGACTTCTCAAGCATAAGATGTATCCAAACTGCTCTTGAAAAGTCATCGACTATGGTTAAAAAATAAACAGCACCGCAAGAAGATGGTACTCGGTACGGTCCCTAAACATCAACGTGTAGTAAAGAAAACAAATCTGAACTTTTATTTGAACTATCATGAAAAACATCACGAGTTTGTTTAGCTCTAAAACACACATCGCAAGAGCTAGAAAAATCAGAAACACCAATATTCAAAGGCAAATATGAAAACACCAAAATAGACGGATGACCCAACCGTTGATGCCACAAAGCTTCACCCAAACTAGCTGACACTTTATGTATCTTGACAGGTGCATCATTCGTCAAACAATAGACCCCTTCCCGTTCTCTACCAGTTCCAATCAGAGTCCTCAAAAAACGATCCCAAAACACAAATAGCATCAGTAAACACAACTATACCCTTTGTCTGTTTTAACAGACATGAAACAAAGACCAAAGTGCAGTTTAATGATGGAACATAGAGCATATTAGGAAGAGAGAATTTGCTTGTTAAAGCAAAATCACCCTTGCTTATAGCAAACGTGTGACTTCCATCCGCGAAACCTACAGAACAAGGCTGTATCGTTTCCACATTGGACAGAAAATTGATGTCACCTGTCATGTGATGTGAGGCTCCGGAATCAAGAATCACATCACTCGTCAAAACCTTACCCGACAACTTGTCAGTATTGTCTGTCTCGAGCTTGTCTTGCACCATCTGAGTTAAGACTTTCCACTGCTCAGAAGAAAATTCGGGAAAGGCAGATGAATTGGATCTCGTTGCATACACTGTTGGTGTGTTAGAGAGTGCAGCCGAAGCTCGTCCTCTACCACCAGTACGTCCGCCACGACCTCGACCTGATTTTGCTTGATCTCCTTTCTCTTGAAACCAGTATGGAAATCCAATAATTTGCCAACAATCCTTTTTCTCATGTCCATGTCGCCCACAGTGAGCACACTGTAATTGTTTTGATCTCAAGATTGTATTATCGTGTGACTGATCCTTACGAACAGGCTGTAAAATCGAGTCTCCTCGTGTAGTAAAGCCCATGATCGCAGGTTGAGAATCTTTTTGGCGTGACGCATCAAGACGCTGTTCTTCACGAACAATTTTTGAGTAAATCTCACCCAATTCAGGAAGCGGATCAGTCCTGATGATATGTGTACACAAGCTTCCAAACCGCACATAGGGGTGTCAATGCGGGTTAACCCGCCCCATTTAACCCGCCCCGGTGTAAGCCCGCTTTGTTTGCGGGTTATGGCGGGTCGGCCCGCATAAACCCGCGGTTCTAAATATCATAACCCTAACCCGCCCCACTTAATAGCCGCGGGTTTTGCGGGTTGTCCGCGGACATTAAACTATGCAAACCAACTAAATGTTTAACTTTTATTTTCTCATCAAATTTGATGTATAATAATATTAACCTACATTAAACTATGCATTAATATAATATCTGTCGCTATTTATAATGACAATTGAGAATTCATCACTTTTAAAAAAAAAAGAAACAAATGATATAAAACCATAAAAGTCGTATAAAAAGTGCATTATTGTCTAAAATATCTTAATTAAAGTCGTATAAAAAGTGCATGAGTAGAAACTATAAAAACCATAAAAGTTACAATCCATATAAATGTGCGAACAAATCACTCCATAAATTTAAAAAATTGAAAGTAAAAAGCAAATTGAACTTATAATTAAAATAGAAAAAGCATCAAATCTTGAAATTTGTAGCCCAAAACCGTGCGGGTTTGTCCATAAAAACCCGCGGTCATGTCCGCTGACCGTATGGGTTTGTCCATAAAAACCTGATGTCCGTATGGGCTCAACCCGCAACGCCCGCTTTTTTGGGCTTATAAATTTGTAGCCCAAAACTGCCCCGCAATAGAGCGGGTTAAGCGACGACCGCGGTCGGAAACCCGCATTGACACCCCTAACCGCACATCATCTAGACCCATTACAAACTGGTGAATCTTTTCTTCTTCCCTTTCTTTAGCCATTGCTCCAGCTGCACCGCAACTACACACATGGACCTGATTATACGCTTGCAGTTCTTCCCACAGGGATGAAAGCCTTCCAAAGTATTCCAAAACACTATGTCCTTCTTGTCTACAAGACGCCAATTGACTTTTGATTTGATGAACCCTCACTTTATTCCCAACAGAGAATCTTTGCTTCAGATCCAACCATAATTGGTGTGCATCTGTGATATACGTAACCGTAGATCTCCCCTTAGGCTCAATAGATGATCTCAACCATCCAACAATCATACTATTAACCGTGAGCCAATCATCCATCTCAGGACTACCGTCCTTAGGTTTTTTCAATGTACCATTGATAAACCCTACCTTTCGTTTGGCTTGAAGTGCGTTGAGCATCTCCGATGCCCATTCATTGTTATTATTCCCACTGAGAATACCGGTGTTATAAGTGCTCCAGGATTATCTGAAGCGTTGATAAGGAGAGGTTGAATTCGTCTTTGTTGTCCTTCCACTCATCGGTGTAGCTGTACGAGAAGAATCTTCTCCATCGGCCATAATGATTCAATCTGATAAACGAAGCAGGAAACGAGAATTTATTGATCGTTCCGCTCTGATACCATATTAACTTTGTATCGCCAAAGACTTGCTTTATTAATTCATCAAAGACTTCAATATATACAGACTCGATGACCTTAGAGAATATACGTTTACCTAAGATATAGGAGCTTAGCTCTTAACAAGAATAACAAAGAAAGATATTTTAACAATATCGTAACATATAAAATATATATATCGCCAATATCCCACATTAGAAGTTGAAAGAGAAATCTTTACTTCCAATTACTACTTATATATGATTCAAAATTAGTTATAACCAATGTTTTTATTTATGATTGTATACAATTAACTAATATTTAAATTCTAGTTACTATAATATTTAGTGAGATCTTGATATCCATATTCTAGAATATATTTTTTATTCTTTTTGTTCGGTTTTTTAGTTGAACCGAATAAATAAATTAAAAGTGATTATTGTTATTATTTTTTATTCTTATTATATAATAATTTAATAAAATATATCTAAATATTTATTATATAACTAATCAAAATATTAAATTTTAACTTGATAAATAAATATATATATATATATATATAATATTTTTTAGTTTACCTAGTAAGTTAAATATTATAAGTATTTTAGTTTGAAACAAATTAACATATACTGCAATTATTTAAACATAAGTTTAAAATATATTTAACATGTCTATTTTTTACGGATTAATAGGTTTAACATATATAACTTACTTGATCAATAACTTAAAATGATTCATTAAATTTTGAAATAGATTGTGTTTCTAGAATATCATCAAGAAAGAAAAGACAATAAAGAAAAAAATTGGTGCAATGGTTTAGCTTAATATGTAATATTTTAAAAATCGCATAAATATTATTCAATCTATGATGAAATAAATTTATAAATATATAACATCAATATAATAAATAGAACTAAAAATATATATCATCTATTTGAAATTATTTAGAAAATCTTGATGCATGACAAATTAGAATTGTTAGTATTCCAATTATGACTCGTTGCAAAAAAAAAAATTATGTGAAACGATAAGAATTATTATTTTTATTTTCATTGTTCTTCACGGATTGAACATCAAAATATATTAATGTACTTTGTAGGACAAGTTAAAAATATAAAAACTACATAAGAAATAACATCACTATAAATAAAATATGTCAATGTACTCAAGGCTCATGGATATGGCAAAAACTTCTAAAAATTCGTTCTTAGGCAACTCAGTTCCTGCATTTCAACATAGGCGATGGTCGCAATACTTCTTTCTGGTTTGAAGACTGGACATCCCAAAAGCCTCTTATTACACTAACAGGTGATGCAGGTATCCGGGAGCTAGACATTCCTTGCCATGCCTTCGTTGCAGCTGCTGTCAGTCCTCATGGCTGGGCAACCAGAAGATCACGTGTTCTGGCTCATCGTGATGTTCACGACCAGATCTCACGTTTACCGCTCCCTTCTCCAACCGTTGGTCCAGACACAGTTCTCTGGCTACACAACACAAATACTTTCCGACCCTCTTTCTCCTCCACACATACATGGAAGCAGATAAGTCTTTCCCATACCTCACAGCCTTGGTCTTCTTCTATTTGGTTTCCCCAATTTGTTCCTCATTATGCGTTTGTTTTTTTGGCTTGCGGTTCTGAACAGGTTATCAACATGATCTCGAATTGGTCGATGGAGAACTTCAATGCCTTGCTCTCTTTGCGGGGAACCGCACGAGACTCGTGATCACATTTTCTTCGTGTGCCCGTACAGCTTCACCGTATGGTCGCAACTCACTAGCGCTATTCTTCGATCTCGCATCACACTGGATTGGACTCGAACGTTGGCATCCCTTCACTTACGTTCCCTATCTCTTCAAGATGCCATTTTGCTTAAGCTCTGCTTCCAAACCACGATATATAATATTTGGCATGAAAGAAATGGACGTCACTGCAACAAACTGCAACACCAAGTTCCCTTCCTCACACTCCAGATTGCATGCCGCATTGCCGACCGACTCACCAGCTTGCACTATCCATCAAACTCCCCTCACCACGCACTCCTCAATCGTTGGCTTCTCCTTCATCCATCCATCATTTCAGCTTCTACTTAGCTCTATCTTCTACCAATTTTTTTTTACTTCTTTCTACTCTGTTTGTTTTTTGCTTGTGTTCAAAGACTGTACTCTTTTTTTTGCTGATAGTTTTATTTCACTGAGTTTTCTAGCAACATGTTTTAACGAATCACTTTTGAACACTCATCAAACCAATAAGCTCTTTTCAAACTTTTTGAACTTTCAACACTTGTAAATAGTACTTTTATTTTTCCGTTTAATTAATTTAACATTCATCAATATATATATATATCAACACTAAAGTTATATATATATATATATATATATATATATATATTTATCGCATAATGGGTTNATATATATATATATAGAGAGAGAGGATATAGTATATTTTATATTTATAATAACTTTATTTTGTATTTTATTAGATAAAGTTGAACATATGCTAATTAGAACTCACGAGATTGTCACATTTGTCCAATCTAACTTAGACCATGATATATGTTAAATATTATAACGAAATATAGATTATTTTGTTACTTATGTTATCATATATCCTAAAATAGAAAATTTAAAAATTTTAATAAATAAAAATAAGAAATAGTAATAAAAAAAGAGTAAAAAAATGAATATAATATCAAAAAGGAAAAAGCACAGAGACGGAAAATAAGATGTTGAAAAGCTAATTAAATAAAAAAAAGAGAAGAATTAAATACGAAATTTTTTTAAGCTTCATATATATTTTAGAATTCTAAAATATACATTTATTATATACATACATTATTTTATACTTGACACATGTTTACAAAAATTTATATATATATATATATTCATTAGTTAATAAGAGTCATTTTAAGTAACTAAGATTTAAACACTCTATAAATTTTATTCCATAGTGTTGAGGTACACTAATTAATTTTGAATATTTGTAAATATCTTTTACAAATTACAATTTATTGATAACTATAGATTTTATTCAATAATTTAATTATATAAATTGTAGGGATTATTATTTTTAAAACTTAAATATTATATTAAAGCATATCTATAATTTTATATAATTCAAATCATCAGTTATCATATATTAATATATGTCTAACTACAACATACTAATATCTCTATGAGTCTATACCAAATAATTTCATTACCAATACTATCCTATTTTTAGTGATTAAATCGACAACATGAAATAGATAGATATCGCTTGGTTGAAATATGACTGGTCAAAAGCTAAGAAGATTCTATTCCTTAGTATTCAACTTACCCTTAAAGCATTTGCTAAGCTAGCTAAATTAATTAAACGTTTGATAAGAAGAAGAATTAAAAAGCCAGAATATATACGAAAACTCTTCTCGGAAGATTCCTTGCATAAGAAATATATTTCAATGTAGTTGCGTAGATAATAGATTTGGATATTTACCATGTAAAAACAACAGACTAAAATATGTGATTTCCTTTTGTAAGAAAGTTGTTTTGATGGTTTGTTTCTTTTTTTTTGTTTGTATGTTCCTTGATAAATATTCTATTAATTAATTTTGATTTTTTTCATAAAGAGTCAGGATATCAGTAACTAAAGAGTTTAAATAAGAGAAGTGATATTCGTCAAGTGGTTAAAGATCCACGTATGCATTCTTTCTCAGCGAAGATCTACTGCACGCACCTGCGAAACTCCACATTATGTGGAATGGTTATGGATCGGGATGATCCAATTATAACAAAGAAATAGAGTTTAAATACAAAGAATTTGTTATCTAAGAATTTGTGTTAGTACTATATTATATTACCGCTTATATTCAAACCCAACATAATACAAACAGCTGAAAGGAATACCTACGCCTTCCAACAAAAGTGTTTTTGTTTTCCTACTTTCAAAAAAAAAAAAAAGTTTCAATCAATTTATGAACGTTTAATGCACAAGCACATTTTATATGAACAATATATCATTATCACTACTACACGGATATGTTTAATGTCTTACTCTTACGTTGCTATTCTTTATCAAGTCTTTTATTTTTTTCGTAAATTTCTCTATCAAGTCTTGCCTTGATTTGGAGTTTCTAGCTTCAACAATTGTTATTCAATATAAAGGATTATGTTATTCAACAACTTTAAAATGGACCATGTAACGGCAAGTATTGTATTACGAAGTACAAACAGAAGTATAGGAAATTCATAGAACATGTATTAGTAGATGTTGGTAATTCTTTCTCTTGACAGTTGTCAATGTACATGGTAAAAATGCCAAAAAAATTCTAAGCTTTTAAACTTAGGCCAAAAAACCTTAATCTTTCAAATGAGTCAAATAAACTATTGTTATGAAAGCTTATGCGATTTAGGTTAGATAAGAAAGAGAGATAAACGATTGAGACAACTACCATGCGTTCTATAGGGTTTTTTTATTGATCAATTGTGTTAAAATTTACAATAAACTAAAACCCCTTATATAAGCCTAAAAATCCAACTCCATGAGGAAAACCTAAAATAATTTCATTTTCCTAAAATAGACCATATCATATCTTTAGCCATTTCTATTGAGCCCTTTAATACTATTTATGTCATATTATAATAACTATAAATTTTGAAAAAAAAATTATTTAAATCCAAAATGTTATGATAAATTGAATTAAATATTAAACTTTTGTTGATCAAACTATGGGCGGATCTACTCATAGTGTAAGGGGGAAAATGCCCCCGATTAATTATATAAATTTAACATAATTACAACGGGTCCATTGTTCCATCTATATATGTTCCATATTATCTTCTTTTTTCTTACCTTTTTTTAGTCTTTAGTTTTGTCTCTACTAATCATGTTTGTTTTAATAGTTTTTTTTTATTTATAAATAGTTTATGTAATTATCAAATCCTTTTCAATGTTCACATATATATATTTATATATATATATATATATATATATAT
>OVAV01001702.1:0-12678 GCA_900406375.1 Iberis amara
AAACCTAATTTTTGGTGGTATTTTTGAGAATGCCCCTTATATAAACTGATTCTTTTTTTTTCACAATCTACTGTTTAAGTCTTTGATTACCATGTCTTCGTTTTTTTTTTACATAATATTTTTCACATACATTTTGTTGTTGCTTTTGATTGTCCACATATTCTTATTTTCCTATTTTCAAGTGTTGTCTTCTAAGCAAAGATTTTTCACATTCTTCTTTTCAAACATATTGTAAAATTCATTCGGAAATATGAAAGGAGAGGATAATCCTCTATTCAAGGTTTTACGAAACCACACTGGCTATAATCAAAACCTTCTTGAATTCAGGTGTAGAAGAAGAAAGAGTAGAAGAGGATGATGAAAAAGAATCAAAGAAAAAAGGCTGAGAATTTTTATTTTTTCTAAATTGAAATGAAAATCTTTCATTTTTAATAACCCAAAGGAAATTTCCATATTGTACCATTTTCAAAAATATATAAAAGGTTATGTTCACTCTTCAAAACAAATATTGTTGATTTTTATATTTCTTAAAAATAATTGATTGTTTATAATATTTTATGATAAAAATCTGTAGATTTATAAGATAAACTCACATTTTAAATTGTGAAACATATATTTTTATTAGTGTATTAAAACTTGATAAAATATAGATTTATGAAATGATTAAATAAAATAAAAAAATCAAAATTAATTATTAACAAAAGAATTTTTTTAATCAAAATTCGTATTAGTCCATTAACATATTTCATCGAATATACTTTCCGGTGCATAACACCGGCATAATACTAGTATGATATAATTTCTAATCCTCATTCATTTTATGCATATCGCAACAAATAATTATAAAAACTTACAAAATCGAATCTAAACATATTTACTTATAACTTTTATGCAATGTATCTTACAATATTTCTATAAGTGGATTGGCCTTGGAAAAAATGTCACATGTAACATTTTCATAAATATATAGAAAATATCTGAATTTAAGATTTAAACTTTCTTTTTTTGTTATTGGTTTAAACTTCATATCATAACATTTTTGACTGTTAATTACGGTTAAAACTTTAGAAAATTAAATTACATTTTTAATTTTAATTTTTAATTTTAATTTCTCTGTTTCTAATTTTATTATTAATATGTTTTCTAAGAGACCACATCAAATGTCACATATATATAGTTATAGATGTAATATCTAATTCTAATGTATTTTATGCATATCATTTATTTTTGACTATTTTTTAGTCTTTGTTTCTACCTTTCTTATTAATACATTTTGTTAAAAAATTAACGTGTTTAAGGGTTTTACTGACACGCGTCATGTATATATGATATAATATCTAATCCTCATTCATTTTATGCATATCACTACAAATAAATATTAAAAACTTACAAAATCGAATCTAAACATAATTACTAATAACTTTTATGCAATGTATCTTGCAATATTTCTATAAGTATAATTGCGTTGGAAAAATATGGCACATGTAACATTTTCATAAATATAGATAAAATCTCTGAAATTTAAGATTTAAACTTTTTTGTTACTGATTTAAACTTTATATCATAACATTTTTGACTGTTAATAACAAAAAAACTTTAGAAAGTTAAATTAAATTTTTATTTTTTATTTCTCTGTTTCTAATTTTGTTATTAATACGTTTTCTAAGAGTCCTCATCAAATGTCATATATATATAAATATATATATATATATGATATCTAATTCTAATTTATTTATGCATATCACATATATTGACTATCTTTTAGTCTTTGTTTCTATTTGTCTTATTAATACTTTTGTTGAACAGTTAACGTGTCTAACAATTTTACGGACACGCGTCACGTAAATTTGTTATAATATCTAATTGTCATAATTTTAGGTATATCACTAATTTATGATTTTGAATAAATCTTATTAAAAATGGCATATTATTCATTAACATTTAAAAGAAGAAGAAAAAACAAGATTTGTTTTATATATTGTAAAGAAAAAACACTTTCTTTATGTTAAAGGACATGTATATTGTCTCCTATAGATTATATTTTGATGTTTTGTCAGAACTCTGAAACTCCCATGACTTGACTTTGGCTTACTTGGCTCCATTGTTCTTCAGTCTGGTAAGATTCGTGCCTTGCAAAGACTAAATGTATATGTAAATTTTATTTGTTGTAATAACTATTTTTTTTTGTTAACAGTTAAATAATAATTCACAGTTAGAGCAAAAAAAAAAAAAAATCTAAAACATAACAAAAACTTCAATCACCAACTAAGCATAATACAAATTTTCTTCAAAATCAAATTAGAGCAAAAGCAAATAATTCACATTGAAAAATATCCCCAAATTGACATACTTTTTGATGAAGAAAACTTGGTTTTTATAGTTGTAAGTAGAAGAAATAGTCTTTTTGTTTAACTTGTCTAATTTAATCACATCGATTTCAACATGCTAACTAATATTGTAGAATCGAGTTTCTGAAATTGTGTATGTATAATTTTTTTGAAAATGGTGGTTTTAAAATTATTTTTTGACCAATATTATATCTTGAAAGAGAGTTTAATTACCATTGATCTTTTCTTTGAATAATTCTTTTGATGATTGATGAATCGATTTAAGTTGTGGTAAAAAATTTGGAGAAGGAGGGAAAAAATAAAAGAGAAAAAAATTATACATGCATAATATACTTTCACATTTTTGGAAAATTTTGATGGTTAATGTTGTAAAACNAAAAAGAAAGAATAAAGAGTAGTGGGAGAAGAAAATAGAAGATAGCGGGGATCGTTTAATTTTTTTAACTTTTTTGTTAGAATAAAATTATTTATTAAAAATTTGTAGTTTTGACACATAAGCTAAAATATATGTGTCAATAGAAGAAATTGCAGTTTTTTTTTTTATGAATCTATTTGTGATTTATTATTATTAGATTATTGAAAATCTGTAGTTTTGACACATAAGCTAAAATGTACGTGTCAGTAGAAGGAAGTTGCGGTTTTTTTGTGAATCTACTTATGATTTATTATTCTTAGATTATTAGATAGATGTGAATCTACTTGTGATTTATTATTATTAGATTATTGAAAATTTGTAGTTTTGACACATAAGCCAAATTGTACGTGTCAATAGAAGTAAGTTGCAGTTTTTTGTGAATCTACTTGTGATTTATTATTATTAGATTTGTAGTTTTGACACATAAGCTAAAATGTATGTGTCGATAGAAGAAAGTTGCAGTTTTTTGTGAATCTACTTGTGATTTCTCTTGAAAGAACGGTTAGGCATTTTTGCTGATGGAGGCAGTGGGAAATATCTAGGTATCCCAGAACAACTACAGGGCTCTAAGTCCAAGTTTTTTGCCTATGTTCGGGACCGACTAAATAGTCGTATTAATGGTTGGTCAGCAAAATTTCTATCCAAAGGAGGAAATGAAGTTATCCTCAAGTCAGTCGCACATGCCATACCCACCTTTATCATGTCCAGCTTCCGTTTGCCCAAATGTCTTATTCAAAAATTGACTAGTGCAATTGCTAGATATTGGTGGAGTAATAAACTGGAAAGCGTTGGTATCCATTAGGTAGCATGGTCCAAAATGTGCTTACCGAAAAGATTGGGCGGAATGGGCTTTCGCTCTCTCGAACTTTTTAATGAGGGACTTTTGGCTAAACAATTATGGCGGCTTTACTCAAATCCAGACTTGCTTTTTGCAAAAATTCTCAAAAGGAGATATTTCTGAAATGGTTTACCATTCATGGCTCCTCAACCCGCGAGACCGTCTTACGGTTGGAGGAGTATTTGGAGTGCTTGAGGGATTCTCCAACAGGGTATGAGAAGAACTATCGGGAATGGTTGTCAAACCAATGTTTGGACGGATAATTGGATTCCTGGGAAATCCCCTCATCCAGGCTATAGTCAGATCCCTGTCTCTCAACCTGATTTAAAGGTTCAAGACCTTCTTCGGGAGGATGGGACTACTTGGAGGACATCTTTTCCGAAACAAAATTTTCCTCCAGAGATTATTCCTCATATTTTGAGTATTCGTCCCTCGTGCCAACGATAGGATGGTTTTTGCTGGCATTACACTACATCTGGGTCCTATACGATCAAATCGGGTTACGAACGGCTGACAGCTACCTTGGAAGAGGAGATGACGTTCGTTACTCAATTACCAACGACAAATATACTAAAGGAAGCTGTCTGGAATATACAAGCTCCACCGAAACTTAAGCATTTTCTCTGGCACATCCTCTCTGGAGCTCTGGCGGTCAATGTCCAGTTAGCGAATCGGAATTTGCGGATTGACCGCGTTTGTAGTCGTTGTGGTGATGCGGACGAGACAATTAACCATGCAATTTTCATGTGTCCTCTGGCTTATCAAGTGTGGGCTATCTCACCCATCCCGACCACAACAAGTGTTTTTCCAACGGCAAACCTACTGGAAAATATCCAATATTTATATGAGTATGGAAACTCAAGTCATGGTGACACCGCAGTACAAAACAGTTACGTCTGGATTATGTGGTATAATTGGAAGGCGCAGAACGATAAATTGTTTAATGAGAGGATTTGGGAACCTCCAGATATTTTAGCCTCGACATCAAAAGAAGCCTCTGACTGGTATTATGTCCATAATATCAGTCATCGGACCCGGACACAGGCTATAGGTGGGAAGGTGGTACCCTCAGTGCCCCTCCTACACTTACGAGAAATTTCTTGTTTTGTTGACGGTTCCCGGAAACAAGATGACCCTATCTGTGGCTTATAGTGGACGCTTAAGGACCACTCATGGAACATTACTGTAATGGGTTCTAGGGGCGTGTTTCGTGGAATTTCACCACTCTATATCGAACTGTTAAGTGTCCTTTGGGCAATGCAGAGTTTGCTAAAGTTGAATCATCAGTGCAGCGCTTTTTTCACATACTCTCAACAGTTAATCGACATGCTCGCTAACCCTTCAGACTGGCCGGCTTTCGCCTCAAAACTAACTGATGTGGCAAACTATATACAGATTTTTCCTCATGTGAAGATCACCTAGTGTCCACGACAATTCAATCAGCATGCGGATTATCTAGCTCGCGAAGCAAGGAAGAGGAATCGAAGTTTTACTTTCGTTAGCGCTAATCGACCTTTTTGGATGTCCAGAGATTCTTCTCTGCTGTTCTAGTTTCCTACTTTTGTTTTAATTTTATTGGTGACAAAAAAAAAGATTATTGAAAATTTATAATTTTGACACATAAGCTAAAATATACTCCCTCTGTTCCAAAATATAAGGCTTTCTAGAGATTTATTTTTGTTTCAAAATATAAGGTCATCTCAAATATCTATGCAACTTTTATAGTTTACAACCAATTAAGAAATAGAGCATTTTTATTGATTGGTTCAACTTTTACTTTCTTAATCTTTGTGCTTTTTGCTAGAAAGCCTTATATTTTGGAGCATAGGGAGTATGTGTTAATAGGTGTCAATAGAAGGAAGTTGCAGTTTTTTTATGAATTTACTTGTGATTTATTATCATTAGATGTGAATCTACTTCTGATTTATTATTATTAGATTATTGAAAATTTGTAGTTTTGACACATAAGCTAAAATATACGTGTCAATAGAAGGAAGTTGCAGTTTTTTGTGAATCTATTTGTGATTTATTATTATTAAATTATATTATTAAAAATTTGTAGTTTTGACACATAAGCTAAAATGTACGTTTTTGTGAATCTACTTGTGATTTATTATTATTAGATAGATTATTAAAAATTTGCAGTTTTGACACATAAGCTAAAATGTCCGTGTCTATAGAAAGAAGTTACAGTTTTTATTGTGATTTATTATTATTAGATAGATTATTAAAAATTTGGAGTTTTAACACATAAGCTAAAATGTACGTTTTTGTGAATCTACTTGTGATTTATTATTATTAGATAGATTAATAAAAATTTGCAGTTTTGACACATAAGCTAAAATGTCTGTGTCTATAGAAGTAAGTTACAGTTTTTATTGTGAATTTACTTGTGATTTATTATTATTAGATAGATTATTAAAAATTTGGAGTTTTAACACATAAGCTAAAATACACGTGTGAAATGAAAAAAGTTACAATTTTTTATTAATTTACTTGTGATTTACTATTATTAGATTAGATTATTAAAAATTTGTAATTTTGATACATAAACTAAAATGGTTACAGTGAATCTGATTTATTATTATTAAATTAGATTAGATTATATTCTTGTTTTGTATGTCAACAAAATAAATAGACTGAAAAAACAGTTTTTCGTTCCAACGACTTTTGACGTGTTTGAATCAGAATTATAGTTAAGATAATGACGTGTCACCTAACTAGAAGCCCGCACTAATCAAATATCACCGCACTGTCACTTAAAATTCTCTCGTGGAAGATTTTAAAAAACCTTCTCCGCGAAATTTCTCACTCTTTTTTTTTTTCTTTTTTTACAAAGTGGCTTATTAATGGCATCATCATCTTTCTCTCTCTCCAATTTTTCCCAATTCTTCTTAAAACCCTAATTTTCCTAATCCAATTATCTGTTTGTTTTTATTACTTCAAAGTCGGCAACTTTTGTTGGATTCCCTTCAAGCTCAGTGAATGGGTCGCGGCTCAGTGACGTCGCTCGCTCCTGGATTCCGATTTCATCCAACGGACGAAGAACTCGTTCGCTATTACCTAAAGCGTAAGGTCTGCAACAAACCTTTCAAATTCGATGCAATTTCCGTCACTGATATATACAAATCAGAGCCATGGGATCTACCAGGTTAACCACTTCTCCAATTTCACTAGATCGTTCTTTTTTATTGCTCAATTTTGATCTTAGACTCTTTTTGATTCGATTGATTTTGGAGTATATAGTTAAATCGAAGCTGAAAAGTAGAGACTTGGAATGGTACTTCTTTAGTATGCTTGATAAGAAATACAGTAATGGTTCAAAGACGAATCGTGCGACTGAGAAAGGCTATTGGAAGACTACAGGGAAAGATCGAGAGATTCGTAATGGTTCAAGAATCGTTGGGATGAAGAAGACTCTTGTTTATCATAAAGGTAGAGCTCCTCGTGGTGAAAGAACCAATTGGGTTATGCATGAGTATAGACTTACTGATGAAGATCTCAAGAAAGCTGGTGTACAACAAGTAAGATCTTGGAGCTATTTAAGTTTCTTCTGTTTGTCATTTTTGTTCTTAGATGTTTCATGAGAATAGATTTGAGTTATTGACTTTGTCGAATCGTTTTTGGTGGAGAAGGATGCATATGTGCTATGTAGGATATTTCAGAAAAGTGGTACAGGGCCTAAGAATGGAGAACAGTACGGTGCGCCGTTTCTTGAGGAGGAATGGGAAGAAGATGAGATGACATTTGTACCTGATCAAGATGCTATTAGTGAAGGATTAGCTGTTGATGACGATGTTTATGTCGATATCGATGACATTGACGAGGTTTGTGTAAGAAGATGTAGATCCTACATTTATCTTTATTATGTGAGCATCTGAATGTAATTTTCCTTTTTGCAGAAACCCGAGAATCTGGTTGTGTATGACGCTGTCCCGATTCAACCGAACTTTTGTCATGGAGAATCAAGTAATAATGTCGAATCAGGAAACTACTCCGAAACTGGAAATTACATTCAACCAGGAAACAATGTTGTTGATTCTGGTGGCTATTTCGAAACTTTCGAGGAAGAAGATATGAAACCTATCATTCGAGATGGTAGCATTCAGCGTTGTTCGTTGTTTCCGGATGAACAAATCGGTGGTTGTGATGTGCAAGATGAGAACGCGGTGACTCTTGAATCTTCTAGCAATGATGTGTTTGTGACTGATACTTCTTGCTACAGTGACATTCCTATCGATACCAACTATATGCCTGACGAGTTATTTAACAGTCTTCCACTCTGTGATGATTTGTACCTTGAAGCGAATGATCTTAGCAGTGCTCAACAAGATGGTTTTAAGTTTGAAGATTATCTTAACTTCTTCGATGATGAAGATACTCAGAATTTGACTCTTGATGATTCTCAGTTGATGCTTCCTCCTAACCAAGAAGCCGTAGTCGACCTGAAAGTAAGCGACTTGCGTAGTGTTTCTTATTTCGGAATTGTCTTTTTTAACTTTACCTTTTTGTACCAACAGCCTGCCTGTGAAGAATCGGAGAAGGAGATTGCACAAGGCAAAGAAGAAGTGAAGAGAAAGGAAAGTGATGAAGGATCATCTTCAAAACAATATGACTTTGATTCAGGTAAACACTCAAAAATCTTCAAAGATTCCTCATTAATGACTGATTCTGACTCTTTCTGAAACTAAAATCGCGCAGCTTCGTTTCTCAAAAAGACAAACCACATGCTTGGAGCCATTCCTGTTCCTCCTTATGCTTCAGAGTGTAAAACAAAGGATGCAATCAGGCTACACTCAGCACAATCTTCTGGTTCGGTTCACGTTACTGCAGGTATGATCAGAATATCGAGCATGAATCTAGCAGCGGATACCGGTATGGGCTGGTCATATGACAAGAATGGTAACCTCAATGTGGTTCTTTCTTTTGGATTGGTCCATCAAGATGTGATAAGTTCCACGAGAAGCAAGACAGGAACTACAGCAACAAGAGCTATGTTGATGTTTGTGTGTCTATGGGTTCTATTACTCTCTATTAGCTTCAAAATAGGAACCATTGTCTCTGCTCGGTGAGAGGATCATAAGTTGAATCATCTGAAAAGACAAACTTTCTTTGTTTGTGCTTTCTCCAACTATTTAGGCTTTTACTTCGGCAGTGCTTTGCTGCTCTTCTTTATAATATTTCTAGCTTGAGCTTCTAGAAATAAGAACATAACAGCTTTTTATGACAGTTATTGTTTGATACCTGTCTTTGTTATTGTTATTGTCAGTAACATTGGTTGAAATATGTCAAACTGAAATGTTAGTACCTGCAAAAGAATAAGGTATAAACTCTCCAATAAATAAGGGGTAAATAAAATATTAGTACCATCTCTCGCTCTAGAATTTGGTAACTATAAAAATGGTAAATAGTTGACAAAAAAAACAAGCAGAAACACAGAAACATCTGAGAGAAGCAAATGGTTGGTTATTGTAAAAAGAACTCAAAGGAAACAAAACTTCAACAAATTGCAATAAAGTTATTTAAAAAAACAACAAAAATATAAATAGTACTTCTAACTTCCAAATCTGCTTCCCTCACGGAGAAAAATAAAACACCAAAAAAACGAAAGAACAAACAAAACACCTAAACAAAACGAAAGATCTCTGTTTCATTCCCATCTGAAAGCTTAAGCCTCAACAAATGAAGTAAGCGGACCAAAGATAGGAACCGAGAAGGATACTTTCTCACAGTTTTTAATCGGTTGATCGCTCTAAAGCTGAATCAACTTTCTGTTTTATCATGGTTTCAGCTTGTTGAATTGCTCTATGTGACCCTGTGATACTCACTTTCCTGTCAATATTTTCCATATAACAAGTTTAGACATAAGAGGTATCTAACACATTGTTTGGTTATAATTTTAACTTTTTTACCTATCAGTGGTTCCAGAAATGAAATCGCCTCGGTCTGATATTTTTATTCGAGCACCGGTCATCTGCGAGAGGTAAAGTTCGCTTTAAGCTTTTGGTGGACAAACTTATGGTTGAGCAAAATATATTACGCACCTGAGTAATTTCCATGATGTTTCTTCCTCCGCGGCCAAGGACCAATCCTATATGTTCGTCCGACACACCAATTGTCACCGGGGTACCAGCTTCTTCCTGAAATATATACCAAAACATAACTTAAGTATTGAAAGAAACCGTGTCTGGGCGTTTTTAGACCAAAATCTCTGTCAAACACACTAAAAAACATCCCCACTTTTACATAAGTAACGTGGAAGATATGAAATTATGAACAGTCACACAAGATCCATAGCAGAGAGCCAGTGATACAGATAAAGATCTATTCATATATACGGATAAATGGGGTGGAAGGTAGTGAGAAAAGACTAACCTTGTGGTTTTGATACTTGCCACCAGAACCGTTGGGTGAGTAGTTAACCGAATTGTATCCAGCTGTTGCAACAGAAGGAAGTACATACGCATATGGTTGACCATGAAAACCAGAGTAGAAAAGACCTAGAATGTCAAGTTAAAAGGACCTTACAAAATAATTAAGCTAAACAACAGACACGCATCATCCACTATCCTCAACATCAAAAGAATTTTCATGGGAGCTAAACGCCATTACTAGACATCTGAAATCTATTCGGTAGAAAATTCTATTTTGATCTAAAATTTGTCAAGGAATATGATCCGACATCTACACAAGGAACTTAGATTGTCTACGTGATCTTGTACTGCCATGTGTGGTGATTAAACACTCTTTTTCATATAGCAAATAATTTACATGGTGTCGATTAATATGTCAAAGAATCGTATGGAAATGAGTAAATGCTACGCAATCAAAGACATACAAAACACAACAACAAAATAAACTTCAAGGAGGAACACAAACCTAACTAAGATAGTACTGAGTTGATATACCTGCATATGAGTATGGGGAATGTACATTCTGTGAGTAATGATCGTCCTCTGTAAGTTTAGCCAAAATCAAATCGATTGCCCGCATCTGCTCCTCGAAGGTCCCAGATAATGTAACTAGCCTATCACTCAGCCCATAGTAGGTTTGATCTAAAGGGGATATCTTAATACCAGCTTTAGATTCCTCAATGAATGACCTGTGTCAAACGAAAAGAAATGTCTTGTTAGTTATAGCAGAAAGTCAATATTCTTAAAAAGCATACAAGCAACGCAATGCCATATTTTCGATATCCCAGACTAACACAAATACTTCAAAAAACTATGTCACCTCAACTATCTACCTATATAGAGACTTGACTTGTTTATGCATGCATTAAGAGAAAATAACTGCCTTCCTAAAAATATGAACCGGAGAAAATTTGAACATGGAAACAATGCAAGGAAATGACAAGATACACTCTAGGTGATAATTGGTGTTACAGAGTGCTACAAAAGGGTGTTAAGGGAAACAGGCCATTGAATCTGCTGAAAAAAAAAATACAGAGCATAAACATACTTGATGGTGGCTCCTCCTTTTCCAATTATGCCTCCACAAGAACTGTTAGGAACCACAAGTCTCAATCTTCTCCTAGGCTCAACATCATTACCATCTTCAGCATGAATCTAACATACAAGTAGGAAAGTCACAATTGCTCTCACGATAACAATATCTACATTGGTTAAACGCAAATGTGAAATCAGATACAAATCGAGAACAAAATTACCTCACTGTGTAATTTATCAAGGATAAGTTCAAGTCCAGTGACAACTTCTTTACTCGTGCCCGATATCATAATTATTCTATCAGTTGTCCCAGGAAAAAACTCTTGGTTACGAGAAAGCTGGATCCGTGCCCCGGACTTTGCCTGAAATTCAGTAATGGTCGAGCCACCTTTCCCAATGACAGAACCAGCTGCCGCATTGGATACAAGAAACCGAATGTGTGTTGGCTTCTCAGCATAATCTGAAATGGAAGAAACAGATTAAGACTGTCAAAGTCTCAAAGAGATAGCAATTAGCATAGCATCCTCAAAAGCTCAATACAGTTACCAAACAATAATGTGATTTGACCATCTTTGGAAGACAAAATCTAGCACAGAGAAAATCTTCTCCAATGTTTTCATCAGCAAACAAACGTATTCACCAAACTACAATGTCATATTACAGAAATAATTCACAGAATCTGATTCAAGAAGGTAACTAAATACGATACGAAACATTCGAGTTAGACTCGACGAAATGCATTTCTATATTTTGTTCACCACAAAGATGGAAAAACAAATGACGAGATCGGATCGGAAATACCAGCTTCCGAAGAATCTAACGGTTCTGAGGATCTCTTTGTCAGCTCTTCCGGGGAAGCTGCCGCATTCGATTCGGTAGACTCCATTACCACTGAGAGGAAAAAAAACGAATCAAGCAATCTACATTACCAATACAATGAACAACAATGAAGTAGAGAGAGATAAGACATATTCGTTCGAAATCTGAGATTGAGAAGAAATTTCCTTAAGTTACCTGTTCTCCTCGAACAATTCGAATCTCCTCCTTCCGTCACCGTCTCAGTTGTGAGCCTGTGGTTATGAATCTGAGAAAGAGTTAGTCTCGATGTACGTCTCTCGATCTTCGCTACTTCCTCAGCTTTCTTCGTCTTTGTCGCCGAGCGGTTTGTGAAGTGAATGAAGGTGGCTATGGTGTCCTTCGTCTATCCACTAGGCTCCTTATTATTATTATTATTATTATTATTATTATTTTTTTATTGACCGTCTCTCTCTTTTTTTTTTTTCTTCCTTTCTTCGACATCAATTCATTTTTGTTAAAGAAAATATCAAATCTGTTGACAAAAAATAAAATAAAATATCAAATCGAACTAAAAAAAGAAGTATTTCAAAGAAATAAACAATCAAGTGAAACCTAGAAAAAATTAGCAGTAAAAAAAATCATTTACTTTTTTAATATTTTTTCTGATTTTATCTTTTAATAAATGTATTTACATTTATAATTTTATTTTTGCTTTAGTTGTTTTTATAACCGCCCTCTAAATAAAACATTAAATTTGATCAAATTTTTTTTTCTTTGATATATATAAGTTACTGTTATAAAGTCAACATAAACGGCTCCGTCCTCCTTTAT
>OVAV01001703.1:0-12677 GCA_900406375.1 Iberis amara
ATGGGCTTCGAAGTTGGATGCTAGATCCGGTATCAACAGGTGCAAATATTGTCTATTATATATATCCTCATATTCTGAAAATAACTTGTATGAATCAGTTATATATATATAGGTTCATGCATGTATACAAAATTGTGTAACTATACAGTCTATACCGATATATGCATGAATGCGATATATAATTACAAATTTTTGGTGTGTATGATTTATTCCTACTGATGTAATTGTGGTTGTGTGTTGTATTCCATTGTATGGTTCTTTTTTTTTTTTTTTTNTGTCATTGTATGGTTCTTCATTAGTATATTGTATGGTTCTTTTTTTTTTTTTTTCATTGTATGGTTCTTCATTAGTATATTTATATATTTGGTTCAAACAAGTTTGTAGAACTTACGGAGAAAGAGTTTAGAAATTTCAAATTAAAATAATTATAAAAAGAGTTTATAAACTGTTCTTACAAGAGTAGTTTATATTCATAACTTCACAAGAGGCAGGTAACACTATCCCATTCGAGAGCGCTTATGATAGTATATGAACTAACTATTGGATCTAGCATGTCGTGACCCAAATATTGAAAAGAAATATAGTTTAGTGTTGTAGTGAAAAGAAAAATAATTATAGTTAGGAATTTTGTAATCACAAACTTTGAAGGCAAATATAATTTTTTATTATTATTTATGCCTTAAGCATGTGCTCAAATTTTAAAATATATTTTAATTTATCAAATATGTATGATCACATATATTTTTTGAATGTGAATATTTTATATATAAACAGAACTATGTCACATTGATGTTTAATTGGTCATTAAAGATTTCATATAAAAATCTTTTAGAAAAAGAAAGATTTCAGATAAAGACATGCTCCAAGAATTACATCGTGCTTTCTTCTAGTTTCTTAGACCATCTCCATTAGAGAAACTCTCAAAAGTTTCTTAACTAATTTTTTATTGGTTTTTTTTCAAAATTTTATACACTTAAGAAACTTTGTATGTATTTATTGATTTTGCCGTCCATTGGTAGAACCCAATGTTGTTCTTAAAAATATTTGAAAACATAAAATATTGAAAAGTTATACATTTTTGAAGTTCGGTTCGGTTTTTCATTTTTGAAGTTCGGTTTTTTCGGTTCGAAAATCTTAATTCAGTTAAATTTTTGATTTTTTCAGTTTTTTTGGTTTATTTTCAATTTTTTGGTTTGTTCGGTTAATTTTAGCAAGTTCGATTCAATTCGGTTTGGGTCGGTTCGGTTAATTTAGTAAAAAAAATTGTCGCCGAACCGAACCGAAACCGAAATAAAATAAAAATGGTGCCGAATTAAACCGAATAAACTGAACCGAACAAAATTCGGTTCGGTTCGGTTTATTTGCCCACCTTTAAGCAAAAAAACAACAACCGAGCCAATCATAACGCGACACGTGTGCGGCTTTTAAGTGGTCTTAAAAACCTTATCTAAGAACCGGCTCTTGTATTAGTTTAATTAAAATATTTACTTTTCCCCCTTTAATACACTCTAAATACACCTAAGAACTCATTAAGATACTCCAATGGACTTGCTCTTATACATTATTATCTTCTTCTTCTTTTTTTGGTTTTACAATTAAGCTTAAAGCATTATCTATCTTTTGGCATGCGATTATATTTTTATATATAAGAAGTGTAAATATAGGACTATATATGTGTAAGAGTGCATTATGATAAGGAGAATGGTGGACGAAAATTAAGAGTGCTTGAAATGACGTTTCATACAGAATCACGATGTTTGTGGCAGGATCAATCAGATGTGTATATATAAGAAAATCAGAGATTTGTATAACTTTTTCCAAATCTTCACTAAAAATATCTTCTAGTAATTGTCTATTCAGATTCTTTTGGTTCCACAAACAAAAGCGGTTTATCAAATTGACCTAATTAATCTATTTTTTTCGTCTTTATTGATTAAAACGGAAACATTACAACATTAGAACCAAAGCTTTGCCCGAACCCTGGGAAACGAAAAGAAACACTAAATCCGGCTGGCACATACACCTCCGGAACCTATAAAAAACCAACCAAAAGACGCTAAACCAATTCTTGAAACGGCTTAGATAACTCTCACAAACTCAATCCAAATAGAATACATTCTCCGCGCGAAGCCGACGAGAGCTCGTCAAACCTAATTAATCTATTCTAAAATCTTTGTAGTTCTTTTTTTTTATTATTGTCCATAATCCGAATAAATTATGTTAGTGTTACATATATACAAATTTATGGAATATATACATGTCATGTTAATCATATAAAATACAACTCCATTACCTAAACGTTAAGATCTTCATTCGGCCATCATAATTAAATTAGAAAAAATATTCTTCTCATCTATGACTTCCAAACATATAAAATATAAAGACACCACCAACGCACAATATCTTTGGCATTTTTTTTTGTTACTAGGTTGGGTTCGGGCCTTTCGATCCTAGTTCCATTCCAGGCTCATGCCAACGTTGCTGATAACTATTTTAAGACGTAAAACGCATGTCCCAAGCACGGTTCGAACTGTCGACTTTAGAGCTTCGCCCCTCAACCTTTACCAACCAAGCTGTGATATCTTTGGCATAGTTTAATTTCTCCAATAATAATATTTTATATGTTGTGATTTTCAAAACATGTAAATCTTAAAATTACAAATCTAGTTTGTAGATTTAAATATATAGGCGATAAGGAACAGTTAAAATCACATAAAACACTGTTTTTTTTTGTATGTTGAAACATAGGAAAAACATTGCATAAAGATATGTGCAAAGATAAAGTGTGAATCGGACATTGTTAAGCATTTTTTATTTTAAATTTTTGAGAGAGAAGAAGAAAATAGTCAAAGGAACAAGATGGGACTTCTGCTTGCAGTTGCAGGTTTCTCATTCGGATGTCTCTTGGCTCTAACTTGGAGCTTCTCTTGTTTTCATATTATTGTATCATTTTTTCTCCAACAGGTTTCGTATTATTGTACTATAAATATATTTTGTCTCATAATTCTAGGTACTTTTTGTTCACAAGTGCACGTACATTATATATAAACCAATATTAACATAAACTTTGAACTCTAACGGGTCAAATTATTAAAACTAAACTTCTACATTTTTTATTCACTAAAATTGGATTCCACATAATTACAAAATTTTTGTATTATTATAAATTAATTATAATTCCGCTTTAAAATACTAAGACAGTAACACTATACACATCTACTTACTAACAATAACAAATATAAAACCATAAATGATGTGAGCTGGATTGTAGTTGTCTTTTTTTTCTTCCTTTAATTATTTCCGAACTATAATTAATTAATTGTCAAAAAAGGGAGAGAACTAGTGAATTACACTTTGTAGATATATATACTGTTCTTTGATAAAAAAAAAAGAAAGATATATATACTATTCAATAGTTTGAATCGTTCATAAATGATATATATATATATATATATATATAGTATTTTACAAAGTTGTATAAATGGAAGATGCATAATGTATAATAAATAAAGAATATATATATATATATATATATATAAATATATAAAATTGTATTTTGCTATGCCTCCTCTTATTTTGAGTTATGATTTCACCTCTTCCCGAACTTTTCTTGGTATCCTACTGTCATCTAAGAGCTTTTGTTCGGAACAATAGTCTCTGCATTCTTCGTTTGTGAGGTAGTCTTATTCATCAAAGAAAGAATTTAATGTGTGGTCGTTCATTTTGGCCTCTTCTTGGAGCTAGCAATTTGTTAGGAATAGATCTTTTTAGCTCGGATGCCTAGAGTTTGCTCTTCGTTCTGGCGCCTCAGAGGACCGCTTTCTCTTCCAACTATTTTCTAATTTTACGCTTGTCTTTTCGTCTTTTCATTTTCTTTTCAATGTACTGTCTTTGACTCCCGATTTTTGGGCTTTGGCTCCTGAAATTTCGAACTTTAATAGTCGAAATTTGCAAGTTTTGTATGTGTTCCGTTTTTGTAATCTTCATCGGTTATAATTAATATAAAGACAACAAAAAAAAAAAAAACTTGTCTTTTACTACGGAAGATAACAGAGAGAGACATGGAGCGATGTCTACTGAGTACTAACGATAAGAAATGAAGTAATAATGTAAATAACATCGTCCTCTTCGTGACTCTCGTCTTGTCAAATCAAAAGCCCATTCCACCACCATAATGATCATGATAAATCATCATCATCATCATCATCCAGTTACATCCACACATGCATGATGCATGTGAGTATATAAGCATATATATAAATGACAAACGACGACACAAGTAAACCTCAATAACGATTCTCTCGTGAAAGTGTTTGTCTTCATTCTATTGATTATGTCGTTACTATGTTTAATATAAAATTTGGTCAATAGTTTGAGAGATATACGGAGAATCTTGATCAACATCAATAACCGTTAATTACTGTTTTAAATTAAATCTTGTAGGGTAAGATCCTAGCACCGTTAATTATTTAAATATAAACCTTGTCTTTACATTGGCAAAGCCATTAGTTTTAATAGTTTATACTTATAAGTTTGATATCAATGTATTTATGTGATTAACGAACCGTAATTAAGTTTAAACCAACAACTTTCTCGAGAAGTTCAATAAAGCTTAATAGGATAATTTTGCTAAACTATATTTAGTTGTGAAATTTATTTGAAATCTACACCATATTTTTCTGAAATTTGAAAACTACCTTATTTAAAACTTACACCGTCTTTTCTAAAATTTGAAAACTACATTTTTATGTCTAAATGACAGTTTTGCCTTTTAATTTTTTGGTTACTAAAATTATTTTTATTTGATTATTCTTAATTTATAAATTATAAATTAGTTTGAAGCTTTGAGGAATATTTGTTGTCCTTCTAAAACTGATTTCATAAGATCTTTGGGTTGATGTAAGAACTAGGGAGCTCAAAGTGGAAAAACCAATGTCTCTTTTGCAAAATGTTTACATGATCGTTTTATCATCAAACAAGTTACAAAGACAAAGCTTAAATCTTTCATCAAATTTGGTCCAACTTACTTCAAATACTCTTCTATGATATTTTCTAGAGTTTTGGTAAGAACAAATGTTCTACATTGTTAGCATATAAAAAAGAAAAGGCAAAAAATCCGAAACCCGAAACTGAACCCGAACCCGAAAAAATACCTAAACCGAAACCAAACCGAAAGTAAAAAAAATACCCGAACGGATTTTGTTTTCTAGAAGTTTGGATATCCGAACCTGAACAGATATTACCCGAAACCCGAAAAAACCTGAATGGATACCCGAACTTGTGATTATTATATTAAATATATAGTTATATATATATTAACATATTCAAGAAAAGTGTTAAGTTGTGTAACTTAGTGAAGTAATGAGTTTTTTTGGTCTTATATATATTAATTTGTACATTGAATTCTATAATTAAGTTGAATTAGTATAAGAAAAATATTGTATAATTTTGTATAATAATTTAATTTTCATAGAATAAATAAATTAAAAAGGAAAAAGAAAAGAAATCATACTTAAACTAATTATCAACCCAACCCGAATCTATGAAATACCCGAACGGATTCTAGACCTACTTACCGAAAATATCGAAAACCCAAAAGATCTGACTCGAACCCGAACGAGTACCCGAACGCCCAACCCTATCTAAAATATTTCTTTTGAAAATCAATCATTTTGTTCTCTTCCATTTTTTTTATAAAAAATACTAAGAAACTCTGGTGCTCTTATATTCATGTCCATATATCTTATGGGTCTTCCCTATTATTTTGAGCTTTTAATGGGCTTTTTAAAATAGTTATAAAATATTTCAAGCTTTCTTCTTATTCCTTGGGCTAATCATTCTCCTTATGTTACAAGTAGTTTCGGTTTCAAAGCTTCTACATTCTGCTTATAATAGTATACTTACTCTAAAAATGGCGAATATGTGACTAAAGGAACATCATTCTTTTACCTACTGGTTTCTTGAGTTGCTTTACTAATCATCAAAACATATGCTTTGATTATACAATCTTAAGTATTAGCTTCATGTGTTTTAGAAGCTAAGAAGAAGAACATTGATTCTTTGTTATTGGAAGTTTTCCATCATATGTGCTCTTGAAAACATCTGGTTTCTTCACTATCCTAGGTCCAAAGGGTACTTTTCGATTCTTAGGTCTAATATCCTGCATAAACATAAGAACTCACTCATTCAATGTTTTTACCTATCTGTACTTTGTTAGCTCTAAAGAAGAAGGTAAAGAACATAGAAAAATCTTTAGTTTGATATACTTGATCAAATATGGCAATAGGTATTGCAAGTGTAGCAACTGCATTAGGAGAATCAACTATTCCAGATAGTCTTCCTTCACATGGACAACATGAGAGTAAGAGGTATACCTGTTTCACACACCATTGTTTCTTCATCAGTAAAAAAACAAAAAAAAAAAACATTTTCGTAAAAAAAAAAAAATTAAACGGGTCCAACGGGTTACATGTGGTATGCGGTCCAATTTCTAAGAGCATCTCCAAAAAGAAACCTCAAATTTAAGGTTTCTCATGTTTCACTCCAAAAATAAAGCTCAAATTTAAAGTTTTGAAAGTTAATATTTTGCAAGATAGTCTTTATAATTTTAGTTATTTTTAACTAAAATTTTAATACTTTTATAAGTAACTAAAACAATTTTATATATATTGCAAGCAATATTATTTAACAAAACATTACATCATGTTATAAAACTACATAAAATATTAAAAACACATAAAAATAAAATTATAAAATACAATAAAAATAAAAAATATTTTTTTTTTACTTTTGTAGGATATTGCTTAATATAATGTTCTTATTTTGTAAAATAAGTTAAAATTTTATGTGAGATATCTTTTATAATAATATTTTGTTTTAGAAGTTTTTAGGTTATAATTGATTTATATAAAATTATAAGAACTAAAATGATAAAAAAGAAACTTTGTAAAATTATTTATAAGTATTTAAAAAGTTTAAAGACTAAAATGCAATTTAAAAATTGGAACCTAGAGGTTTGTGAATAGTGAAACCTCAAATTTGAAGTTTCACTATTCACAAACCTCAAATTAGAGGGTTTGATGTTGTTTTTGGAGATGAAGAAACTTCATATTTGAAGTTATAATGGAGCTTTTAGAGATGCCCTAAACAGGTTGTTTAATAAATGGGTCAAAACGGGCCGGATTTAAACGGGTTGGACCTAAATGAGCCGAGTTGGCCAGTTTTAACATCCCTAACATTTATTAAGTATCTCTCTATAGTTTTAATGCTTGTGATGGGTTGCATAGATTATTACCTGTTCTTTTGAGTAACCAAATTTGAAGAGATAGTCTATAGCATTGAGAACTGCTCTTTTGTAAGCAACTGTTGCATCTAAGTAATGTTGTTTCCCACTTTCATCAACACTTATACCTTGAAAGACTAGCCATTCTGAGAATCTTGGTTCTACTGGTCCTATTTCGAAGATCGGGTTTACATGGAGAGGAGTAGGTCCCATTGGTGTAAGGTACTCCTTCATACCATTTCTTATGATTTCACACCTATTCATGATTTACAAATTGGTCAACATCTAAAAATGCAAGAAAATGATTTAGTTATGTTACATACTTAAGTTGTAGAAATCCACTCATCTCAATAGCTCCACAGAACGAAATCTCACCATCACCTTGTGAGAAATGCATATCACCTGTACTTAGATTAGCTCCTTCTACAAACACTGGAAGGTATATTTTAGAGCCACTGCTTAAGTTTTTAATGTCACAGTTTCCTCCATTTTCTCTTCCTGGTATTGTCCTTGCTGCTTCATTTGCAATCTTTTCCCATCCTAATGTTCCCTCTTCAATCTACAAGAGTTATATGCAAGAGTCCCCAATAGTTAGTGCCGACTTAGATAGGGAGACAAGCGGGGCGATCGCCCCAGGTCCTATCCCGTAAAGTACTAATTTAAAGGCCAAATTTTTTAAGAAAAATTAGATATATAATTATTAAATAGTAATTAAAAAGGTCCATAAATTTTACAGTTGAAATATAACACAAAAACATTTAGTTATAATTTAACAACTTTTTAAATATAACGGTCCAAAAATTATATTTTGTCATGGGATCCATAATATTTTTGAACCGGCCTGCCAAGAGTTAAAAGAGGTACGTACAATTTTCTTATTATAACATCAGAAAATAGTGTTTGGGTATAGCTTACATTCCCTAGGAGGCATCCTTTAGAAGTTGGTAAGTTTGCTAGTGGCCGTTGATGAACAACCTCACATAGTGTTCGAGACTTAAGATCACTTTCTTCTAATTGTCTTTCTCTTTCATTCCATATCCTCAAGAGTTCTAATGATGGAGCAGTGCCAATGATTCCTGGATGTGTCAAACCCGAAAATCGTACTCCTGCATTGGACAAGGACATAGATCAAAGCCAGTCTTGAAATTTTAAAAGGTGTAAAAAATAGATTGTTTTGTATAATTTTATAAATTGGACCGATCCTCAAACTAAAATAAATAAAAAGTGGACCCCAAGTTTAGAGCCGGTCGTGAGATTTTTAACACAGAAATCTAAAAAATAAAAAATTAGATTGGTTTTCATAATTTTACAAAAAAATATGAGCTTGTTTTAAACTAAAATTTTGAGAACAAAAAAGGAACCAAAGCCAACCCTCCTTAAATTTAAAAAACTACAATTTAAAATAATAAATAGGTTGTTTTGCATAATTTTTCAAAAAAAGTCTGTTCTTATATTAAAAAATTTTAAAATAAAAAGGGACTGCAATCTCGTATTTTCTCTTTTTGATTTCAAAACAGTCCCTAGACATGGCTATGCTACAAATGTATTTGACAAAAAAAAAAAAAAACATTAACATATTTTATTCATACCAGGAATTTGAGGAGAGTAAGCATAAATCCCTTCAAAGTACCAAATAGCTTTAGTTGCACAAGGAAAATGATCAGTCAAGAAACCTCCACCATTCTCTCTATCAAAAGAACCAGTGAATCCCCATTCATCTCCTTCTAAAGGACCTAAATTACATATCTCAACAACAAGAAGATCCCCTGGCTTAGCTGCAACACCATCCTCATCCACTACTCTTATTGGTCCACTTAAGTAATGAACCTGTATAAACAATATCACCAAGAAACTTAGAACATCTCCAATGGTGGAGGATGCTCATAGTTTCTCAAAAAAAAAAAATTATTGTTTTAAAATTTTTTCATCTTTTCTCTTAAAAGATACTTCCCTCTTAAAATTTTCTTTAAAAATATTTGAGAACTATATCTTAAACAAGAGTTTTGAGAACCATCTCTCACTCTTTCTCTCTCCTTTTTAATTTTTTAATATTACTTTTTTATTGAGAACCTCTCTCTAGATCCTCCATTGAACATGGTGTTATATATCTAATATGAAATATTTTCATGTGTTTTATCTATCACTAAACTTACTTACAGTAGAAAGATCTATGCTTTTAATATCTTCTGCAGATTCATCATCTTTGATTGCACCTCCTGTCCAATCAACCATTTCAATTCTAAAGAACTCACCAGACTTGACTTGTGCAACTGGTGGTATCTCAGGATGCCATCTGTTATGTAGTGGTTGATTCTGTTGCCATGGCTTCTTCTTCAAATCTATCTTCACCACCACTCTTGCAGTTGTTGGAGCCATTAAAGTGAATCCAATGAGGAAGGTAGTTTCTTTTCTCTCTGTAATTTTTCTATTGTAGATTCCTTGTCCACAAGTGAAAGACAAAAGATCCAATCTTTCACTATCTTGTAGACTTTTCTTTATCTATAGAAATGACTTTTGTTTCATCTTAGCAAGTGGATAATGGCATAAGATACGTATGTCTCTTTGTGTCTGTGTGTCTTAATGCATAGATGACAAGAAGTTGACAATGACATAAGTGATTTTGACGTTATTGCAAAACATGGTCAAACTAATGCAATAATGATAATTAACAACTTCCAACTAAATTTTATTGTTAAAGAGACTCTAAGGAAGCTTACTAAAAACTTATTTCAATTTTTTTCAAATTGATAAAATAATCGTGCGTATAGCTCACTAATTCATATATTTTAGTGATTTTTAGGTTATTGCCAAAATATGGTCAAATTAATGCAATAATGATAATTAACAAGTTTTAACCACTTTTTATTGTTAAAGAGACTTTAAGGAAGCATACTAAAGCTTATTTCAAATTTTGTCAAATTGATAAAAAAAATCGTGCGTTATAGTTAACTAATTCGTATATTTTAGTAATTTTGACGTTATTGCCAAAACATGGTCAAACTAATGCAATAGTAATAATTAAAAACTTTCAACCCATTTTTATTGTTAAAGACACTCTAAGGAAGCATATTAAAATTATTTCAAATTGTACGTTATAGATCACTAATTTAGTGATTTTGACGTTATTGCCAAACATGGTCAAACTAATGCAATAATGATAATTAACAAGTTTCAACCCAATTTTGTTGTTAAAAAGACTCTAAGGAAGCATACTTAGATTTTTTTTCAAATTTTTTCAAATTGGTAAAAAATCGTGGGCTCACTAATTAAAATATTTTAGTGATTTTGACGTTATTGCCAAAACATGGTCTAAGTAATGCATTAGTGATAATTAACAAGTTTCAATCCACTTTTATTGTTAAAGAGACTCTAAGAAAGCAAATTAAAAATTATTTTAAATTTTTTCAAATTGATAAAAAATCGTGGGTTATAGATCACTAATTCATATATATTAGTGGTTTTGACGTTATAGCTAAAACATAGGCAGCATAATGCAATAGTGATAATTAACAGGTTTCAACCCATTTTTATTGTTAAAAAGATTCTAAGGAATCATACTAAAACTTTTTTCAAATTTTGTCAAATTGGCAAAAAATCGTTGGCTATATAGCTCACTAATTCATATATTTTAGTGATTTTGACGTTATTGCCAAAACATGGCCAAACTAATGCAATAGTGGATAATTAACAAGTTTCAACCCACTTTTATTGTCATAGAGACTCTTAGGAAGCATACTAAAACTTATTTCAAATTTTATCAAATAGACAAAAAAATTCATGCGCTATAGCTCACTATTTCATATATTTTAGTGATTTTGAAGTTATTGCCAAAACATGGTCAAACTAATGCAATAGTGATAATTAACAAGTTTCAACCCATTTTTATTGTTAAAGAGACTCTAAGGAAACATACTAAAACTTACTTGAAATTTGTCAAGTTGACAAAAAATCATGGGCTATAGCTCACTAATTCATATATTTTAGTGATTTTGAAGTTATTGCCAAAACATGGTCAAATTAATGCAATAGTGATAATTAACAAGTTTCAACCCATTTTTAAAAAAAGAGATTCTAAGGAAGCATACTAAAACTTATTTGAAATATAGTCAAATTGACAAAAAAAGCTTTGGATATAGCTCACTAATTAATATATTTTAGTGATTTTGACCTTATTGTCAAAACAATGTCAAAGTAATGAAATAGTGAAAATCTTAATACTTGATTTTCTAGAGTTTTCACACATATTAAGAAAGCAATAATTATATTGCTTATTTTATCTCTTTAAATCACTTTAATTGTATTCTCCAAATTTCAATGCTTAAAAATTAACTATTTATATCAAAAAGTTATAATTATTGTCTTAAAACATGTGTGTAATTATTGTTTCTAGTCAAAAAGTGTGATTGAATCTTTTTGAAAAGAGAAAAGTATTAACTAAAAAGTAAAAAATCAAGCTTTGTGAACAAAAAATAAAAGCTAGAAAATCAAGTATTATGAAACCGAGGTAGTAAGTTTTAACCTATTTTTATTGTTAAAGACACTCTAAGGAAGCATACTAAAACAAATTTCAAATTTTTTAAAATTGGTTAAAAGATCGTGCATTATAGTTCACTAATTCATATATATATATATATATATATTAATGATTTTGACGTTATGCCAAAACATGGTCAAATTAATGCAATAATGATAATTAACAAATAACAACCCATTTTTATTGCGAAGGACACTCTAATAAATAATAATAATAAAACTAATTCTAAATTTTGTCAAATTGGCAAATATTCGTGGACTATAGCTCACTACTCATATATTTTAGTGATTTCGAAGTTATTGCCAAAATATGGTCAAACTAATGCAATAGTGATAATTAATAGGTTTTAGCCCATTTTTTATTGTTATAGAGACTCTTACGAAGCATACTAAAACTTATTTCAAATTTTGTCAAATAGCCAAAAAAATCATGCGCTATACCTCACTATTTCATATATTTTAGTGATTTTGAAGGTATTGCCAAAACATGGTCAAACTAATGCAATAGTGATAACTAATAGGTTTTAACCCATTTTTATTGTTAAAGAGGTTCTAAAGAAGCATACTAAAACTTATTTTAAAATTTGTTAAGTTGATAACACTTGAAATGCATGGTTTTTACATATCATTTATTACCATTTTTGGGTCTTTAGGATTGCATTCAGCATGTTTATAGTTGATTTCTGTAAGTTTGTGATTTTTAGGAAGTTTTGCACTAGTATTTGCATTCGCACGCATTTTGGAGATTTTTTAGGGCTTTCAGGAAATTTCAGGACGGTTTTGTGGAAATTCAGGAAAGCATCANTAAAGAAATCGATCTCAAGATCGATCTATGCCACTCTCAGGATCGATCTCAGGATCG